>OY365814.1:15379029-15679690 GCA_959347315.1 Bimastos eiseni
AACGAGGATTTTGAACTGAATCCTTATCAGTTAGAGGAAGCCAACGAAGATGTTTAGTCATGAAAAAGAGATATGTGAGAAACGAGAAAGACGGGCAATCAAACGAGCAGTTGCATTGAGTACAGACTGGAGCGGAGTGAGGCGGGGGTTTGGTAGGCCGATGAGTAATGAGTTACAGTAGTCAATGCGGGAACAGATGAAGGCATGAACCATGCATGGTCAAAAAAATTGTTGAGGACACAGATCGTCGGATGGCGCGTAGTCGCCGCAAATGATAGAAGCTGGACCGAGAGAGATTAGAGATATGTGCAGAGAAGGATAGAGTACTGTCCAGAGAATGTGCTAAAGAGGATCTTTTGTATAAGTTTATAACTTGAGTACACTGTTACGTGTAACTTCTATCGCTTTTTATCACATGAATCAGATGAGGTAATGCACAGGTGCAGAGGTGTTGCAGAGGTCTTAAACCTTTACGTAACCTTATTATATACCTTACCTTGCGTTATTAACGCTTACATCTCTTGTGTCTACCTTACCATACCTCTCTCTCACTTTACCGTTACCATCCCTCTGACACCAACCTGTAAACACATGACAACGTAAGCGTAAAATCGCTCCGAAGATTACCAATCTAGCTAGAGGGTCGCAGACTGATCTCACGTCTCCACTAAGTTAATAGCGTCATAATTATGACAATCGTCTGTCATTTCTAGGTCGGTTCATGACGCCAGAATGAGTTTATTTCGGCCGTCAATAGTGAAAATATATTTTCCGCAAACATCGGGAAACCGCACAAATTAATCGCTAAATATTTTGGACCGACCGACCAAATATGGCGCTGATGTTGACTCTGAGTGTTTACCATAGCGCTACAAAAACTTCAATACGTCAGAAGCCGTGTGCTCTAGCTCCGGAAATTACCGAGGGACTACGTTGTCAGTTCCTCTATTATCGCTCGGGCGTCCGCGTTACAATCGGTTGCTCTCGGTCGGCAATTATCCGTCGACTATCACCGGGCTGATTGATTACACCATAATAGAACACCGACCGGTGCTGGTGTATATCACCAAACAGGGCACCACTGGCAGAGGCTGGTCTATCATCGGGCAGACGGCATCCTGGGCGTCTGCTTGTCCAGCGTGGTCTGTCATCGTATACGATAATTGTTTAACGGGCTGGAGGGATGCGCCAAGAACGGACGGCGTTAGTTTTGACGCAGGATGTGTTGGGGAAAATGGGGTTTGGCGCAGGGCGCGTCGGGAAGATGGGGCTCTGCTTGCGTATTTCAACACGAGACTGGTTGTACGCGAAAGGCGCCAACTCTTGCAAACATTCATAATTCATCATAAACGTCAGCGATGTTGAGTTTCAGACATGTTAATCAACATCAACGCGTGTATAAGGTCCTATATGAACTACATTATATGAGACAGCTATGCTATTAAATTATAATATTATTTTCTTTTAATTTCCAACTGACAAGCCCCAGCATGATTCCAAGCATGGTAAATATATTACATATCACAAATTGGACACATGTATATCGCGTTACAATTATATTATGACACCGCAGTTTAGGCCTAATCTTACACATCACAAAACATTACATATTTGTCATAATTTAATGTTACAGCACAATGCGATATATTACATGTTAAAATACAATGTTGCAAATCGCAATACAATATTACTTATCGCAATTCAGAATCACATATCACATTTAATATTTCATATCAAAATGTAATGTAAGTCAATGATCCGCCACTTCCGTTTTCGTCTTGTTCTAGTCCCAAGTTTAGATAAAGGACGCTGGTCATCTTTGCAAAGAAAGACATGCAAAGGGCTTTTGAGAACGTCGCGGAAACTCAATAAAGCCTTATATCAGCTGCACAACAGAGCATAGAGAGGCGTAATACAATGCAGGACAATACAGGAATTAACCACAATACCTTGCCAGAATACAGTGCAATTGAATACAGCATGATGCAAGCACAGAACAATTCAATGCAACGCAAGATATCGAAATAAATGCAATACTATAAAACATGATACAAAACAGGCTTTTATGGCCATCATCAAACCGATATCGAAAATGAATACTATTTCCACGATACAACTGAAATTGGATAATTCATCTTGCATGGCTCAACTTTCACTGTTTGTTAATGTGAACGGCCTATAATTATGCGATAATAATTATTATCAGAACCAAGAACTGTTCTGGGTAAGAACTGTTCCAGGCAAAAACTGTTCCAGGCAAAAACTGTTCCAGGCAAGAACTGTTCTAAATAAGAACTGTTACAGGCAAGAATTGTTCCAGATAAGAACTGTTCCAGGCAAGAACTGTTCCAGGCAAGAACTGTTCCAGGCGAACGACCTCTTTCGATGGTAGGACCTGTAACTTTTGGAACATTCTCGTTGAATCTGTTCGTCCTTCTAATTCTCTTGCGTCCTTATTTATTCAACTCGGTCGTCTACCTGCCTTTCTTTGACAATTCCGCAGACTAGGACTGTTTTTGGTTGTCGTGCTTTCTCGGTGGCTGGACCCAGGTTCTGGAACTCCCTCCTTGTGTCTGTTCGGTCTGCTCAGTCTCTTTCTTTGTTTCGAGATCGACATAAGACCTTCCTTTTTCAGATGGCACACCTTCCGTAGGCTGTCTCTCTGTCTTGATGGGCTGACCCCCTAGAATTGACCTGATCAAGGTGTGGATTTGATGCGCCATCTATTGATGCACTCAGCATTAGACACGAGCGCAATAAAAGTGCTGATTAATAATAATAATAATAATAATAATAATAATAATAATAATTTCGGTTTCAACTTGAGTCTCATCTGCTTCTGATGGCTAACAATCTAGGTCTGTAGACCCTGTCCATATTAGTCGACTGACTGTGTGGCGCAATGTAAATCTCTTATGCAAATCTCAACTTTACAAAAATCCACGAAGGAAGACCAGACGATAGGAAATAAACGTAGCTTTACGGCGCTGACCTGTATACAACTTGGTGTTCTATTTTAAAGCAGAATCGATTGATGCTTCGTGCGCTATATAAGTTAATGATCATGATGCATTTACGATTTATATATTACACATCAATGCCTAAAATACTAGACATGCCTGTGCATGCCTGAATTATACAGTAAACATGCATGTTCCATATAAATAGGTCTGGCTTTAGCTATTTTTCGTAGTGAATTACGATGGATTCACGCGTTGGTACGCGTTTCTATCTGCGATGTCCAGACGTTTATTTCTTATCCGCCATTCCATCTACTTGTAGGCCTCGGATTAGTGCGCTCGTACATTAGCTCACGTGGATTATCGTTGAGTGATGATTGTTCGTCGTTTACAACATATTTATTGAAGCCGAGCAGACGATTATTGATTTCAGTTTTGAGTCTGTAGCTCGGTGGCGTTACTTGTTGCCGTAAGAGTTGGCTTGAGTGGTGGCTTTGCTGGCTGTTACAGTAGAGTATGTCCCAGTACCAAAGGTCCGTTAGCCGCTACTGCAGCGGGCTCAAGAGGTATTCATAGTCACAGAGGCTAGCAGGCTTTTGAGCAGTCAGGCCTAGGCCCGGTAGACCAGGGCTGCATTGAGCCATGGACTTCTACGAGAATGGTAGTGGTGAATAGTGTATTTTGGTAAGTGATAAATAGTTCATAATTAAGTAGTTGCTAGTTGGTTAGTTTAGCGCCATTTAAACATCTGTCACAAGCACAAGGCAGCTAGGTAAGAATATATCTTTTATATGGTACTTAATGTTGTTCAATTAAATTTTCAATTTATTTGGTAAGAAACGCAAGCAAATGACACACAACAATTTTCAAATATGAATAATCTGGATACACAGGGGAACCTAAAGGGTCATAGACCCCTTGCAACCAGAGGCCCTTATGTAGAATTTATAAACTGGCGACGGGCTACCGATACTATCACAATCTGGCCTGATTGTTGTTAATGATGACGACGACGGCGACGATGAAATGGTAATGACAATGACGATGGCGGTGGTGATGATGATGATAATGATGATGACGATGATGATGATAATGATGAGACTGGATGTAAGGGCTCAGTACACGAGTTCAACAAATCGATGTCCGTCATTTGATTGATTACCAGGACAATTAATCAATAGTCCTAGTGGAAAAGCCGCATTCTGTACAGGCATTATCAACGCTGTCTGCCATCATCATACTCATAATCGACAATAACAACATCATCTTCATCCCAGTCACTATCACCGTCATCACCACTGCCACCACGATATCATCATCGTCGTCGTCATCATCATCGTCATCGTTCGTTTACAAGTCCAATGGTTTCCGTTTGTGTTGTCCAACTTCCAAAGAATGTCATATCTTTGTGTTAGTCATCATCAAGTCTGGTTGGATCTGTTCATTGCTTATTATCTGACTACATGTAGCTGTTAACTCGTGAAGAATCACGGGTCGGATAATATTTTAGATGACGATTCAACTCAACTGACACTCTTCTAGCTGTTAACCCGAGAAAAATCACAGATCGTACTTAATTTTACCCTTACATGACACGATGTATTGCTCTGATAGGGTTATCGTTTTTACACATAATTTTATTATGCGAAGAATTTTCGACCGCAGAAGTTATTTTTCCGTGCGTTGAGACGCCGGAGTTTCGACCGCAGAAGATCCACTCATTAACAAACGTTAAAATACACGTCGACAAAACGGGTTTAAAATACACTAAAATACACATTTACCCATTAAGTTTCCAGTTATAATGATAATGATGGAATTACACTTACATTACACGGTGCATAACTAACTTATAAACTCGAATGCAGTGACTTTCGCGCTCCGTATATTTAGGTCAACTTTATTTGCAAACGACGACGACGACGATGCATTTATTTTTGCCACGGCATTCTAAATATAACTAAGGTGGCCGTGCTTTTGCGCTCCAGTTATTTGGGTCAACTTGATTTGCTTACGACGCTTCTGTCCAAGCACGCACCTTGAATATGACACGCTTCTGTCCAGTCACTCGCCTTGACAGACAGACAAACACGTGACTTAGGTAATTGTTATTTTAGGATTGAATATAGTTTCTATCTGTTGATGAAGCCTACCCTATGATTTAATCGTATGCGTGCTTAAATGTATAAATTCACTCGATATAGGGCCTTTAGCTTGCTCAGATAAACTCTTTGGCTATTAAAGACATACAAGCCATACCAGATAGCCACTGTTGTGTGTAAGCCCGCCATTGGCAACAAGTGTTCGTAACTTGTATAGTGACATCATGACTGTGCACAACGTATCAATCCCAGTATGGTTTTGTTTTCCTTACATTAATCTTACCCAGAGTTGTCCATGGATCCAATTTTCATGAACCGACCCAACCCGACCCATTGAAAATAAACCCGACCCGACGTGACTTCTAAAGCCAAATATTTGACCCGACCCGACCCATGACGTACGTGACCCGACCCAATCCGACTTTACTTTACCCGCCTTTAGTGCTAATTTAACTAATATTATTTATCGTCAAATTCTGATGTCGTAAAAACGCAGCACAGTCAGACCGCCATATTTGATCATAACATCGGACATATCAGGGAAGATGCCCTTCGTTTTTTCCATTTATATTGGCCTAAATTTACTTGCTCCGGATGTTATTCGGTAGGTAAGAATCCGGTCCACATGTACCAGCGTTGCATTCTCAGCTAACTGATACGCTTGTAATATATCCGCTGACCTTTCGTTCTCTTAGAAATTCATGAGAGATTATTCCATGCGACAGCTTGAGCCGAGTTCGGTGTAATAAGGAACAAGTCCGGTGTTGCCGTACGTTTCGCTAATTCCTTCGCCATATTCGATTTATTTGATTGTAACTGTTTAACACTATGAATAGCACGGAGTTAAAAATTAAGCTCTGCAAAGTATTGGTGGGTCGAAATGAGTCCGGGATTGGGACCTGACCCAAACCGATCCTCCAAGATCTTGACACCACCAGAACCGACCCGCCTAATCTACATTTATTCGTAATCCGACCCGGCCAAACCCGATCCGATCCGATCCGATCCTTGGGTCGAACAGACCTGTCGACAACCAGGACAACTCTGCTCTTGTCTTACCAATATCATACTAGTTTCCTACATCAATCCTCATACATTTATGTAGCTTCTTTGCAAGAATCTTTGTCGATATGCCCACACACCCATTCCGTTTGACGGAACCCATAAATGACACACAAAAATCCCAACTAGGAATATGGGTACCATGTGACAACCCCACACGGGCATGCACTCAGGAACTTTCACAAGTTACCTTATTAAATCTTATTTTGCATTTGCTATTTCAATTCGTGATAGGCACGGTGCTTCGCGTCCATTTACTATTAACCAGAAGTCCAAGCCTCAGAAGTGCAGAAGTACATGTACCTATAAGCCCTTGGTGAGGCGGGAAGGGAGGGAGGGAGGTGACATAACTACCGGTCTCCGGTCAAAGATTGTTTGGCAAGAGTTATCTAAGAGCGAACGAACAATGATCGAGTCTGAAAATATGTCTTGCAATGATCGACTGCGTAGATACTACTAAGAAAGTATCCAAAAAGTGTGGAATATATAGTAATAGCTAGTAGCTGTAGTTATGTAACAGTAACTATATATATATAGTTACGGTAAATAGTAGGCCTAATAGCTGCATTTATAGTAGGCCTGAGCGATTGATATGACTAATGCCATTGATACAGGTAATTACACATTGCACAACACCCATAAATACCACCTACTGCACATGCTACGTATTATACACCAAATACAGCGTATACTACACATGATTTCTGTATAATAGTAAACATCGGACGCGGTGGTATAGCGGTCTGTTCACTACCTTGTAACCGAAGGATCGTAGGTTCGAATCTGCTTCAAGCCACCGGGTATATCGACCTTTGACATGTTGCTCACGTAGGCCTATAAAATACTACTGAAGTACCCGGATTCGCCCGGGGAAGGCCCTAGTCCTTACAAGTCTTAATTGTGTTAAACATTGCTTCCCCATGCTCGCCTATAAGGAGGCGTTTACAATATGTGCAAATGACTGGTAACTTCTTGCAAGTATTGTAGATGCCTCCTTATAAGGAGCATGGGAAGGGGTAACATTTTTGGATCGTTAACCCCACTATGGTTTTTCTCGGCTGCTGAAAAGTGTTTCGTGCAAAATTTGGGAGCAATCACTCTAGTTGATCAGAAGTTTTTGTGGAATATACATAGTTACATGCCTAGTACTTTTGCTTTTATATGTACAAATTATTGTCTATGAACAAGGCAACGGGAAACTATTTCACTCACCTAATTCCTGGATGGAAAAAGCCAATGCACCTGCCTTCGTACAGAGAACTCATCATCGTCGCGATCATCATCATCACCACCATAATTATCGCCACCAACCTCATCATCATCAGTATCATCATCATGCTAAATTGCGTAACATTGTACTCTACGCTGCATGCATTGGCAATTATCATCAGCACCTTACATTGTGTGGTGTTATGTCAGGAGGCCAGATGGACGGATTCAAGTTCCTGTTGAAGCGTGGTTCGACCATCTGCACAACGGTCAACGGTTCAACGGTTCTCATGGAAGCAGTCAACCGTAACCGACTGGACTTCGTCGACTATCTGGTCAGCAACGCCGCCAAACTAGGCCTCGACGTTCAGGTAGGTCGCCTAGCTAAACTGTAAATTTAACAGCGCTCGTGAATAGATTGGGGCCCGCAATGAGCTTGAGGTGGCGCTTCAGAGATTTGGACATGGCGATAACGATGAAATGAAAGAATAGGCCTGATGAAGGTTCGTTCATGGGTTCATTGTCAGGGTCGTTTTTCTTGCGATGAAGGGCTTGACGGAAAGTCTTGCTTGGCTCATAAAAAGAGCTAGATATAGGCCACGCGGGAGAGTATGCGGGTAAGACCAGAAGCTATTCCAAGCAGAGGGACCCACAATTGAGAAAGCTCGGTCTGGTGGCATTGCGAGCACACGTGGAACCACAAGGTCACCTCTGAAGACCGAACGAACCACCCCAGCTGGCCGAAGTTATGGTATAGAAAAGATTCAGAGAGGATGAACAGGCGAACAGCCTAAGACACAGACAATAAGAGGATTTCCTATAATGGGTAAACGCTGCTGGACCTATAGTCTATAAGAGAAAGGAGTTAATGTAAGAAAAGCTAATTATGAATCTGAAATAACGAATAATTAGATTCACAATGATACATAATGTTACGCTATAGGCCTACGTATTGGAAACGTGGGTCATAGGGAAGGAAACACAAAAACCTTGGAGACCATCGAGATGTGGATATGGCGACGGTCGGCTTGATGGAACGCATGACAAATGAAGAGATATTACAAATCGTAGACGAACAACTCCCTGATAGGAATAGTTAGAAGTCGACAGAGTAATAGCTGGGCTACATAATGAGAGGAGACTTCCTCCTAAGAACTATAATTGAGAGCATAATGGAGAGAATGGAGACAAGAGGAAGACGAAAAATGATGTTATTGGACTAGATGATGAAGGAGGGCTACAGCAGGTGGAGAGAGCATGACAAAGGGATGCATGACCGATGAGAATAGAGATTTAACCAACATTAGCTGCCTCGTGTATATTATCTTATTCCGTTTACCACATATTAATCGTTCCATCATATCATGCCTTACCATGAACTGACTCTGAACTGACCTGACTCATAATGTTATAATATAGCATTTATAATTATGTGCCTTGCATAAACGGTGCCATACTCATCTAGCTTGTTCTCACTGCCTTGTCATTTCTTAGCTTTTCAGATCTATGTCTTATCTTGCCTGTACTTACCTCACTTTATCTTGCTTCATCTTGCGTTACCTTATCTCGCCTTACCTTGTCTTGCACTGTCTTACCTTATCTTATCTTACCTTAAGGCCATACCTAGCCTTACCCTACCTTGCTTTACCCTGCCTTATATACCTTCTATCGTGTTGCCTCACATTACCTTATCTTGCTTTTCCATATCTTGCATTTCCTTACCTTACCTGATCTTGCTTTACCTTATCTTGCCGCATGTGCTTTTCCCTACTATATCTTGCCTCGCATCATAGGTGCGTGACAAGCGAGGGAGCAACGTGCTATTCTACGCCTCTTCCGTCGGAAATCCTGAGATCTTCCGTCGCCTCGTTGAAGCCGGATGCAGCGTCGAGAATGACCTTGGCAACAGGACGGTCTACATGCAGGCGGCGCTCAATGGTCATCTCGAAATGGTGAAGTACTTGACGACGAATGCTGAGTCACTTGGACTCAAGCTGGAACAAACCGATAACGAAGGAAGAAACGTCCTGTTCTATGGGTACTCTTGCTTAATCCAATATCTAATCTTAGTTTTTCTGGTCTTAACCATTTTAATAAAAAGCCAATCAAATCTAAGCTTTTCTGATCTGACTTATTTTGATAAAATCTGACATAAGCCAATCAAATCTAAGCGTTTCTAATCTGACCTATTTTAATAAAATCTGAAATAATCCAGTCTTATCTTAGCTTTTTTTATCTGACCTATTTTAAAAGATCTAATTTCTTCTTATCCCCTACAGTCGATTTCATTTAAATCAGATGTGGTTTCATCAATGTTTTATGACAAAATTCCTTGGAATTAAACAAACCTGATTGAATTTAATTGAATATCAGGATTGCAAAGTAATTGTGAGATCTGTTACACTTAATGGTGAAGTATGATTTCACTTCATGTCTCAATGTTCCATTTTCAATATAACATTTTTCTTTCACTTTCAATTTCGCTTTTGCGTCATCTTTTAATTTAACTTTCAATAACTTAATTTCTACGACTGATACATCTACTGAGGTTTCATAAGTTTTTGTTTTTGGCAGACGCTTACTTGTAACAGTTATTAACGACTTCACTTGTGCATTGGCTAACATTTTCGATATTTATTTTATCTTTAACTTTCAATTTCAGAGTTGAAAGCGGATGTACAGAGGTCCTCAAGTACCTGCTGGCGAGCGGAATCAAATGTCGCGCAGACAAAAAGTCCAAGACGAACCTAATGCAGGCTGCCCGTGCCGGAAACGCCGTAATGACGGAGCACCTGCTCGCGCATGCGCATTCCATTGGCCTTGACATTCACGCTGTCGACAGCAAGGGCGAGAACGCTCTCTTCTACGCCGTCAGGTCTCGTCGCCCTCGTGTCGTCTGCGCTCTGCTGGACCACGAAATGAAGCTGTGCACAAACTCGAACGGTCTGAACATCGTGTCCGTTAGTCTTGGTCTGGGCCTCGATGGGATCGTGGGGCTCGTCCTCGACAGAGCAGGTGACCTCGGCGAAGCGGTCTGCAGCAGGGACGCCAAGGGACGCACGGCCCTACACCACTTCGTCGAGCAGGGAGACCTCGACATGCTGACGCGCTACGGATGCCACTATCGTCGGGAGTCGGACCAGGACCTGACGGGGTGCTCGCTGCTGATGAGCGCCTGTAAGCTATCAGCCGACGCCCGCCAAATGGACCTCGTCCGATACCTCGTCGAGGTTCTTTGCGTCGACGTCAACCAGGTCGACCTCCGCAGGCGAAGCGCTCTCTTCTACGCGGTTGAGTCTGGCTCCCTGGCGGCGACGACCTACCTCCTCCAGCGGACGGACCACATCGACAGCGACTCCAGCGGTCTCTCGCTGCTCATGGTCGCTGCCGTAACGGGGAACCACGCAGCCGCAGCGGAGATCGCACGGTCGAGGTTCGTCCACGACCTGTTGGCGATGGTCGACCGGAACGGACGCAACGAGGTCCACTACTGCGCCATGCACGACTGTGTCGCTATCCTCGACACGCTCGTCCCTTTCCGCTGCAGCGTCGACTTACGCGACTCGCATGGAAAAACGCCTCTGATGTACGCCTGTGAGAACGGGCGATGCCCGACCGTCGCGTGCCTTGTACGCCGGGCCCTGGCCAGGGTAGACCTACACGACAACGATGGGAGAAATGCTCTTCACTACTGCTTCACGGGCACCAATCCCAGCCTCCACTGCGCCAGGGTTTTGATGCAGAAGGGTGCGGAAATCAACCTGCGCGACAAGGGTGGGATTACGCCGCTTATGCTTGCCTGTCAGGCGTGTGCAAAGACGCACATACCGTTGATTCGATTCCTTATCGAGCAGGGAGCGGATCCTATCGTCCAAGACAATGACGGAAGCGATGCCTTCGACTATTGTCCGTTCGATTCCGAGTACGTCAAAGCGATTCTTCGAGAACGGACAGGTAAGCGGTGCCGTTCTTCTTTGACACTAACCTGTGTGTGGTATACGGCCTATTGTTTTGCTCAGGAAATATCCGCTTCTTTTGTTGTTGCCGCGATTATATCGTATTGATAAAGCATGCTCTACGTGGCTGAACGGGTAAGAATCGTCATTTAATACGGGTATGTCCTTGTATAGACTATCCTGGCAATGACTATCCATGCATAGTTCCACATTAGATATATGCCATTAATTAATCGGTATTCTTGAGTCATAATAACAGTTTATAAGTGCGAACAGGTAAGTAAGAGATGCTAATACAGGTGTGGACTTACCGTGTGCCTCGAGATAATTACACACGTGTCCAGAATCGATAACCGATTAGCTTTACATAAGGAGATCTCCTAAGTTGTCGTTCAATTGGTTTGCGATGAGCACAGACCCCATGTGCAATTGTGCATAGCAGCGTCAGATTGACCAGGTCTTCAGGTGAGCTGACAGTAGCATTAAACAGGTAAGTGCCGAAATTGCGGTCGATGGCTCAGGTGAGTCTGGTCTACGTGCAATTATTTTAAAGCCATCTCTCATCTTGCAACACCGCAGGTGTGTTGATGGCAATAATTGTCTCTTTCTCAGCACCACATAAGACTTGTTTCAGGGAGACCTCATTTGACCGGCGTTATATAAATCGAATGTAAGACAATTGCCTCAGTCAATTGCCCCCTCCCATGTGAAAGTTGAAAGCGAAATATATCTATCATCAATCTAACTTAATAATAATAACAACATTGATAATAATAATTACTTTAACTTTAAAATGACAAACCGCAGCATGATTACAAGACCATTGCAGTTTGACAGTGTGACGAAAAGTTGTTTATTTAACTCATATTAATTAGCCTAATCACAACATATACCGTTGATCCAATTTATATTTAAGCATGATTTATTTGTCATCAATCCATCTTCAATTTAAACAGGAAACTGAACAATTATCATGTCTTGCAGGAGACAAAGCAAACAATGATCTACGTATTATTGCTTTAGTTATTGGTGCCAGTTTAATAATTTATCCAGCAAATCAGACATTCTGACGAAATTGAATCAGTCTAGAGAAATTTAGAGAAATTGGATGTAACTAATTGACTGTGTGAATGACCTTATACATGTAGTAATTCACTAGGAATCGTCTTTTAAATCTACCTCTATAGTTAGATATGCTTGAAAACGGGTGCCTTATCTAGAGGGATTCGCGTTCCCTCTATGGCTCCCTTCCTCTTAATTTCTCTGATACAATTAGATCAATCGGTAGATAATTCTACTTTTACAATTATGAGCTCCCATCGCCAGATCGATTCCGAGTGCGTTAGACAGAAATCCAGACGATTAAACTAAAGTGCTCAAGAGATTGCAGGATGTACAGCTGGGTCCTGAGATCCAGCTTGAATCGGCTTGGATTCTAATTGCTTTCTATTTCAATTGGGAAATTCTAATGTCCGAAACCACGTCTGATTGTCTGTCTACTTAGTCACCCTTAGTTTGGATTTGTGTGGATTTTTGAGCCTTGGATTGGTGTGGCTTTGTGAGGTGAGCTTGGCGATATTTGGCTTGAATTGACGAGGTGAGTTTAGGTGTAAATCAAGGGTGTGGTCTCGAGACCGCGGTCTTGATTTCGAGACCGTCTCGAGACCGGAAAACTGCGGTCATAGCCTTGGTCTTGGTCTCGAATGCATCGGTCTTGGCCTCGAATGCATTGGTCTTGGTCTCGGTCTTGGTCTCGCATGTCTTGGTCTTGGTCTTAAAGGAATGGTCTTGCGATTGGTCTCTGTCTTGAATTAGCGGTCTTGGTCATTTGCCGTATCAGAGCAATTTTGTCGATTATTTGTCGGATATTTTCAATCATTAGTGACACAGGGTGTGTAGGCCCTACGCCATTGCTATCGATTTATGGCGTGATGACCAAGCTTCTGGATCTTTATATATTATGCATGTAACTATGGACAGAGAAAATAATTTATGCATTTGCAATGTAGCCAGCCATTTCAAAATTTGCTTTCACAAATTTCAAGGATGTGGAACAATCTAATAATTATGTGGTCGATCACGCACGTGTAGACACTGTTAACCTAAAATTCCGAGGTTCTGGTACAAGTAGATTATTTAAACGGAACGCTAATCTACTAGCTCAGATGTCTTAGGATACTTATCTATATAGATCGTATACTGTAAATAATTTATTGTGTGATATTCACTGGCCGAAGCCAAGGTTTAAACCTGTAAAAGTTCAGATTGGCCGGTAAAACTGTTTTTGGACCATTATTAAGATTAGTCTTTTTCAGCAAAAAAATAATGTTTGAAGCGTGTTATTCCATTTTAGCGTCTTAATAAATTGTATTTGTTCATAAACAAGAGTATCGGTCTTCGTCTGGGTCTCGGACCACTTGGTCTCGGACCACTTGGTCTTGGTCTCGGACCACTCGGTCTCGGTCTTGAATTTTTGGTCTCGTGCCCAGATTGTCTCGCGTAGATTGGTTTGATTTGCTGACGGTTGATGAGGTTTGGTTTGGTAAGACTTGGTTTGGTACGGTCAGGTGTGGTGAGATGAGTTAATAATCTATTAACCAACAATTGCTAGTTGTACTTTGATGTACAGACATCTGATGAACCTCTGCGTCCAAAGTATAACCTTGTGTCATGCTGCATTAAAAAAATTATTTATAATCATTGGTAATGCTGAGCTTAATGCGCGACATATAGATCCATTCGGTAGTGGCTTCTTTCTGTAATCTATCGGTTACTGGTTCGAGTTTATTGAGCAGACTCCAACTGCGCACAAAGTCGCCTAGCACTTCAGATCCAGATACACTGATATGTTGCACCTATAATAGTTTAATAAATTAATATAAGTAAATACATTTCAACAAATAAAAGATGAGAAATATGAACTTTTAACGACTTCCATGTTCTTGGCCTCGACAGATGACTGGGATTGGTTAGTCCTTTCCGTCGCCGCCTGATCCTCCCACCGATTGATAGTGGTGGTGGTGCCAGCTTAACGACACTGTATGATGACTAAGACCATTAGCATCGCCCTCCTCCTTTATACACGCTTGGTACTGATATATTTCTCGATTTTTAGAATTCGAAAACCGTTTTTATCCGACATTTTTATCCACACATTTGTTATTTATGAAAGTCCTAGCTAAAAAGGTACGTCATAGTGACGTCTTTAAACAACAAAGTTAATGCATGGGAGGAATTTGATCATCTGGTCGTTGATCCTGTTGTTAACCAATGTCGTACGCGCCATGCAGCTTGTGTGGAGGCTGAATGCGGACAGTTTGAACACACCTTTTAGCCTAATATTATTCAAATACAAGAATAAATTTGAACTAAGGTTATTGCGGTAGGCTATATCGAAAACATTTAGAAACAGTTGAAAAATCTGTATATATATTTTAAGCCGTCCTCGAAACTCGAATGTTGATGAAATTTACGACTTTATGACGTCATTACTGGGTGACAGGAGCTATCGTATTTTATGCACTAGACCTACTATATAAATATGTCAGGATTAAACAGTCTTTGAATTTAAAAAACCGACGGATATTTACTATATATTTTCATATTATCATTAGGGGTCTCTTTATTTCCGGACACAGTATAATATACAATGCACAGGTAGGCTGGCAGGTATATGCAAGCAATCAAATTAATTCTTGTTTTACCTGTACTTATCAGCGGGTCACCAGAACTAAGACGACTACAGGTAGCTGCATGAGAATTATCCATTTTTAATTTCTGCGACTAGGTATGACGGACGATAGTAATTAGCTGCTGCTATAGTTTTTCACCTCCGGCGGTCAATCAGTTGATTACCCGTTGAAATGCTTTCTGTGTTCGATTCCACGATGTGGAATTATTGATCCGATCTAATTAATCCGGAACAGAAATAACTTAATTAAAATGGGTTAAACCTGGTTTCTGGTGCTTTCGATTTAACAGATTTGAATGACAGTCGTCAGAATCATTGTACTGCCATGTGAAGGGAACGAGGAGTAGAGGGAGGCAGATAAGAACATTGATGGACAATGTGAAACAGGATCTCAGAAAGAGTGACATGGGTATGAGAACGGCAATGGACACAATCATGGACAGAGGAAAGTGGAGGAATTTTGGGAAAATCTTATCGTCGGTTTATGCCTGACGGAAGAGAGAAAAGAGAGTCAGAATCCCTTAGATAAACTCTTCAGAGTCCGTAAGGATATCGTGTAGTATTCTTGAAATAAAAGAACATAATGTAACTATTTCTTGTCTGCCTGTTAATAGCTGTCTAGCATAGACAACAATGTTAATTAATAGACCTTCTTGAATAGATTATGCTAATTACTAATAATTAACTAGTCCATTAAAGATAATTTTCGTTTAATTTCAAACTAACAAAACCGCAGTATTAATTACAAGTAAAGTATGAACGAATGATGACAAGTTACTACAGAATTCGAATTCAACTGTTGGCAGCCAGGCTAGGCGTCATCGCGTTGTATGTCAATACATTTGCTATAAACTTTACAAAAATATGATCAGTTGGTATGTGTGTATTGTGTTTACTGCGCAATAGAAGTCGTTGGATTAGATATGATTAGATTATGCTAAACTGGTCCAGCATGATTAGATTATGAGATTATATAGTTTTATCGACTTCATAGTGACATCATCTCCTCTATTTGGCTTCACCGAAAGCATGGAGGAGGGCTACCCAAATTACTGGTTACTCCAGTCGACCGTTGAGCCGCCGTCGACCTTTCCACCCGTCGCCGACGTTCTGTCGGACTGATGGGCGAGATCAAAGGCTAGCGTAGATCAAAGTTAATTAGTAGAAGAGCCGCACTCCGGAATTTAATTACAACGACCGATCACCAGTGGGAGTCACGTTCTCAGCGGCAGAGGGAAGCTGAGGAAGCGATAGGGGAGGGGAGGTCTATGACCAGATGGAACGAAGCTGGTCCTTGTATATGAGGAGACTGAGGCTGTGGGAAATGGGGATGTGGTTGCTGGGTCTGACGGCTTCGAGTTGTTTATGGCGTGTCACCAATAATAACCACAAGCACAGCTTTAAACATGATGAAAGCCATGATGTTTGCTACGAGCCTAACCTTAGCCAAAACAATAATAGAAAGCATAGTCCTATCTAAGGCTTCCACTCCAATGTAACATGTCAGATCACGAGGCATATAATTGTGATAACATCATGGTATAATACGACATTGCACTAAATTTCGTAGTATCATTATTCAAAAGTAAAATCGACATCGCGGCGACATCTTAATACTCGCCAAGTTTAACGACATGATGGTGCATCATCATTTTGTTCATACTATGTCTTAAATCAGTGCTAATCATACTTCGATCTAACAGTTTTAAATTAAAAACTACAATTATTATTATTCTATTATGACTAACGGCTATTGACTCCCTAAAGATTTTCATTGTAATTCAGATAAGTTGATAAGAGTTCCTTCTATAGATATCCTTTCCTCGCTCGTCGTGTTATTCCTGTTAAGCAGGATGTCTGACGCATATTCATCCTACTACAGATACATTCGGCCTACGTTACAGTATTTCAATTTGGATGTCGTCCAGTTTTACTTATTGCATGACTAAGTCTGGCCCCAATCGGATGGTGATTTATTGATCCGATGCCTGTGGACCGAACACCTGTATGTGCGCAGTCGGTTCCAATCAAAGACCTGACTGCTTTCATAATTGTTAATGCACCTGAGCAGCTGTGCCGATTGCACCTGTATTAAATAAAGTCACCTGTATTGCCAGGTAGATGCTGGACTTCTTAGCCAGAATTGTTACAGCGTCTGAGTTATCTTATGAGGCGCATGCTAATCTGTATTAACACATGACGGGTATGTCTGTGTGTCCGACTGCCTGTCTGCTTGTCTGTGTACTTCTGCCGGTGTGCGTCTCTGACTCAGACTCTCTGCTCTGGGTGCTTGCCTATTGTTCAGTGTGCCTGTCTTTATATGTGTTTGTGTGCCTTTGTCACCCGTTCCAATTATCTCTTGGTACGTAGGCAGCGCTTGTCTTGTCTGTCTACTTGACTTCGTGTGTGGCACTATGACTGTCTGTCTAGCTGTCTGTCTAAGTGACCGGGCGTCCTTTGATGCAGCAAAGTCGAGAATTATATGATGTACTTACTTTACGTTGTAAACATTGGTTGATGGCTGTACTAGTAGTTTGTTGACTTGTCCCTTTAGCCTTATTTTTGTCATACATGCATATTCATGATATACGTAGAATTAGGCCTTTTGTGCACATGTCTGCACGTTTAACATTGGCCAATACCCTTGTCTCTAGTCACCTTGACTATTGTAATTCAATTCTCACGGGTATTACAAATTCCAACTTAAAGAAACTCCAGAGGGTTTAGAACTCCCTGGCTAGAATTATAACTTAAACATCAAAATATCAGCATATAACTCCTGTGCTCAAAACATTGCATTGGCTTCTGGTTCGTCAAAGGATCTCTTTCAAGCTTTGCCTTATTGTCTAAAAACACTGCATTACGGTCAACCACAGTACGTGAAGTCAATGCTGATTCCAAAGACTTGTAGTTATTCAACTCGGTCGCCTACCTGCCTTTCTTTGACAATTCACCAGGACTGTTCTTGGTTGTCATGCTTTCTCGGTGGCTGGACCCAGGTTCTGTAACTCCCTCCGTGTGTCTGTTCGGTCTGCTCAGTCTCTTTCTTTGTTTCCATCTCGACTCAAAATCTTTCTTTTTCAGTTGGCACATCCTGCGTAGGCTGTGTCTCTGTCTTGATGGACTGACCCCCTGGAATTGACCTGATCACGGTTGGATCTGATGCGCCATCGATTGATGCACTCAGCATTACACACGGGCGCAATAAAAGTCCTGATTTATAAATAACTTGTCCTAAGGTATACAGTCATTTGCAATACGTTTGCGCTGTTTCAGAGGTGACTCCGTTGGAGCGAGAGGCTCTGTGGACCTTCCAGGAGAAACTGAGTGACTGCCTGCACTTGAACAGCGTCCTGCGGGGTCTCGTCAAGGAGGGCATCTTCACGAAGACGCTCAGCTTCGAGGTCATGAAGCAGCCGCACGTCGATCGTATGAGGAAGCTCATCGAGATCCTCTGCACTAGGGGCCAGTCTGCCTTCCGGTCCTTCTGCCTCGTCTTGAAGAAGGAGGGCGAGATCGAGACCTCCTACGAGCTGCGAAAAATGGCCTACCGCAGAGAAGTCGAGATCTTCTGGTAGACGTCGTAGAACGCAAGAGCTTCTAGTCGAAGTGGTATTACCACGAATATCGTCGGTAATTCCTCATATTAGCGGCACCGAACTTGAGATAATCTGGCAGAAGTGGTTTTGTCGCGTATTTTGGTGGTAGCGCTTTTGTGGGAAAAGCTCCCTATGGGCTATGGCCCTCCCCAATGACCGTGATATGTTCTATTAGAAGTGGTACTACCACAAACACACGTGGTAATGCCTCATCGTAACGGCCGATAACTCTAGGTCTACTGAGAAATGCCCTTATAAGCTCGGAAAGATGGACCAGCGTGAACAACTGGAAGGTTTTTCGGAATGAATGGTAATACCAGAAGGTCACCTTTGAAGAGCTCAGGCTACTATTGCAAACGCGGAGCTTCTACAAAATATATAGATATAAATAAGACAGCGATTGTAAACTGATAGTACGAATGAGTGTAAGATGTTGAACAGATGTTGTTACTAATAGTTGTTGAATATTGGTTGTGACGTCAGCGTTGATACCTTCAATGGGTATCAGATTCAGAAGTGGTATTACATGTGCTTGTCATTAAGAATAGCATGGCTGTTCAATCGAGCGTCGTTACCAAGTTATAATAATGTTGGCAGTTTGAATTTTCAAATAACGTATACTGGTAAAAGAGTCAAAGTGAGATTTGAATAAAGAATAAAGAAATGTTAAAAAACGAAAAGGAGTAAGGCAATTGAAACTGAAGGAGATAAATGTTTGAATGTTTGACAACCATGTAAATGATTGCATACATTTATACGGTTGTTGAATCTGCAGGGAGAGTGATCGACCTACACAGAGGTATGGAAACAGTGAGACAAGTTTACATGCATGTGTGAACATATGTGAACCAGTTAACATGTGAACCAGTTAACATGTGGACCAGTTAACATGTGGACCCTTGCACATTTAACCACCGTACAGTGTAAGTTAGACCCTTGCAAGTGGGAACCATTTGATATTTTACCCTGTGACGATAATCAATAGAAACATTAAAGATTGGAAGAAGCTGTACGTGCCTATACCATACTTAGTCTGATTTTCTTCTCTTCTAAGTTCCGATACTTTTTTCTTCTATATGTTAACTACTAAGTTATCGTCAACTGTGTTGGTTTCTCTGAGCTCGTTTCAGTTCTAAAACTCCAAGTCAGGACAACTGAGCATTAGACTTCTCAATTATTTTCTTGCATTAATTGTTATTACAGCTTGAAATATCAAAGTTACATGATTCAGTTCTTTAAATGCTTTTTGTCAACGTTTCAGTGTGTGAGAAAAGCACATTTTCTGTTATTTAACTAGTCACTAATGCAACGTAACATTAGTCGTTCAGTCAGCTGACGTTTTAGTTCAGCGTAAATTACTAAAAGGTGCTTCGTAATAGTTTTAACGACGCTGTGTAACAACAAATATCATTAGCGTCGCCCTCCTCTTTTATCCAGGCTTGGGATTGGCACTGTCAGCGTGCAAACAGTGGCGGAGTTTGCTTCGATGTGATACGTTGCAATCAATACGCTCTTACGCACTGCGTCATTCACCACGCAGCGACAAACAGCAAACCGTTGAAGGCGGTGAATAGTTGCCACCTTAATTGGCTAAAGGGTACCAGCCGCTGTCGCTGGAAGGCCACAATAACTTTCACAGAATGCGCGCCACGTTATCCGCCGGCCTGAAACGCCATCCGTCATTATTTGCTTCCTTTCCAACTTCTAGCAACTTGTTATCTTTTTACTCTATTCAGGGCTTAAAGTGTGCCTTGACGGTCATGGACGGCGTCCAGGCACTTATTTTCGAGGCTGGACGCCGTCCTGCCACTTATTTGGCCAGCAGAGCCTGGACGCCGTCCATGAGCGTCCATGCAACAGTGAAATTCCTCTATATGCGTACGTTATTATCAACAGGAAAAAGAGGAGAAAAAAATGTTGCGCTTCGCGCGTTTACAGACTTTATTTTCACACTTTCAAAAGGATGCTGGTACCATTCGCTCCTTGTCGACAATTTCACACAGGAATGTCAATTCTCTGTAGGCCTACGCTTTACATTACAACAAATATTTCACCAACAAATAATTGACAACTAAATAATGATTGATGGACAAAAAATATATGAATGATAAAAAATTCTATTTTTCGCCCATTGTATTGGGTTAAATAGAAGTGGGATTGATAATAATAATGTTTGCAAATCCAGCCTCTGGTGCAGCAAGAACCATTTTTGTCACTTCAACTTCTATCTAGGCAAATATTCTTTTCAATAATCCAACTTTTATTTCAGCAGGTATTATGTTCATCTAAATAGCATCTGTTTTGGAAGAATTCAGTTCACCCATCCAGCTTCTAGTCCAGCATCATTAAAATCACCAATCCAACTTCTATTGTAACGAACACAGTGGACCACAGTGCAAGAATCATTTGTCGTAGACTTAATATGTTGGTGCTCTGTCTTTGCAATCTTTAATTCATAACTTTTTGACACTAGGGGCCGTCCATAAGTGGGGAAGGGACACAAATTTGTGACGATGTGTGACAAGGGAAAGAGAGGTCGACGAAATGTGACGTCACATCAGCACATCAAAATACGCAATTTTATTAAAAACTTAAACTCATTTAAACAAGTTCCACTTAACTAGCAGTAGTTGTTGCCACAATTAAACATCACTAATTATGATAATGATAATCTTTCATCCTGAGGAATGCATAAGATTGCAATCATTATAAACCACTTAATTTCTCCATTTTCTTCGTTCTACTATTATAATTTGAAATATTTTATAGTTATAATTAAATGTTCTGATAATTATAAGAAAATTTGCATTACATTTTGTACCTCTGGTTTCATTTTTGGGGATCAGGACCTTGTGACGTGACGTCATATTTGAGGAGGTCGTGGCATTTCTGACGACGTGTAACGAATGGGAGAGGTCAAAAATCGTCCAAAATTGCGTGACGTCATTTATGGACGGCTCCCTAGCGTCCAGGCACTTCTTTTTTTACATTTTAAGCACTGACTCTATTAGAAAACTCAACAGACATGATTTTTCTTTCTCTTTCATTCATAACGTAACCATCGCTCAGCTTCTTCATAGGTTGCCTAAAACAAGCTTTCCATCCGTCACAGAACTTACTAACATAGCTGATGACAAACTCCTCTTCTCCATATTGCACCTGAACTGCAAAATCGTCTCCGGATTCCCCCACCGAAAGACAACTCTCAAATGATTTCCACTCTCCAGATCCTTATTTTGAAATATATTAACTTCTTCACCTTTCGATTCTAACTACTATTATCATCCATTATCACTCATACTAACGTTTCTGCGTTTTTGTCAGATTATCCTTATCAATTACGAATATAGCCTACAGCTTAGGACATCCTCACTAATCACAAGGTTAGGATTAGAATACTTTTGTGCAATGGAAACTGATCAATTATCAGAAAGACGCGTTATAAATGAAAACGAATTGACGTTTTGTCAATAGTGTCGAAATAATTATTGCTCATCTTAGGACTGAAATTATTGTGCAATAATTTATATCGTATCATGACAAAATGGAGCGTTAACTAGTAGTATTTCGTGACCTGATTGTAGCGCAAAAGAAGTGCTGTAACAAGCATAGACGCCAGATGGCGATGGAGTCATTTGGATGGATAACTTTGATGACCGGATGATCCTCTGCGGATGGACGGATGACCATAGGTAAAGACATGAAGGGAAGAATGAGGGCAACGACGGAAGAAGGGGATTGGAGAAAGAGACCCGGAGACAGAGGGTCCCGTTTCGGTGATGGACAACAATAGGATGATGGCGCGGATCCGAATAATTGATGGGTATCCAGATATAGAGGAACAGAGACAGAAAGACAGAAGCAGATAGATACAAAGATATACATGTATTCAGAGAAGCACAGATAATCAGAGAAATCATGGACAGAGAAAAACAGCGACAGATATATATAGACGTATAATAATAATAACAACAGCAATAACAATAAGGATGATAGTATGATATGCGCCTTTGATTAGATTTCTTGAAGAGGCGTTATATCATATTTCTTTGATTCATATGTGTATGATATGTAGCCCTACATGATATATAGGGCTACATATAAAAAAATATTTGTGTATGATAATATGTATACATATATATGTATAATGTATCCAATTATCTATGTATATGTATAAATAAGTATCACTGTCGTCCTGAACACTTATTACACGTTCTTCCAATCTAAGATAAAGACTTCTATATCGCCATTGTGTGAATTCTCAAGGTATCGATCGATGGTCATAATCGTTATGCAATTCAAATTTCATGTGACTCCGATAAAAAGACAAGAATAGAAAACACGAGAAATCGGTCAAGGAAAGGATGAGCATCAGCTGAGAACTAAATATTAGAACAGACTTTGGAGACCGAATTTTTTGAGTCAATTCCTCTCGGTTAACTTCACATTTTATCAGCATTTTTCAAGTTTTAAGAAAGGAAAAGGTTCCATTTTGATGACAGGTCACGATTATGTTGTGGTCTTACACAATACAATCTTGCAAAGTACTTCCAGATTTGATCAATTTGGTTGAACAATAATAATAATAATATTAATAATAATAATATTAATAATAATATTAATAATAGTAGTAGTAGTAGTTTCTCAGTCCTTGGGGAACGAAGTAACCCAGGGCATAAAAAACGATGATGAATGATGATGATGATGATGATAATAATAATAATAATAATAATAATAATAATATTAATAATAATATTAGCAATAATAACAATAATGATAATGACAATAATAATAATAATATTATTGGTTATTATTCATCATTGGTATTGAAACTACTACCACTACTACTACTATTATTATTATTATTATTATTATTATTATTAATATTATTATTATTATTATTATACTGCTTCTACTAGCCTATTTCTACTAATAGTAATAATGGTTTTGTGATAACAAAAATGATAATAATTATTAAAAGATGAGGAGGAGGAAGTGAAGAACGAGGAAGAGGTGGAGATGATAATTATATTATTGCCATTATTTTTAGTAGCAGTACTAATAGTAGTATTGCTGTTATTGTTGACATACCCTATCTAAGGGCACTCCGTTCCTTTGATAAGGGGAGCTACTGGCACCTCGAGCTCGATCTGCGATCAAACAGCACCGAGTCGTCTCGCTTGTGAGTCCCACCATCTGGAATGGGCTTCTGCTAGCGCTGGAACAATCTGCCAGCCTTCTGTCGTATCCTCAAGTCCTTTTTGTTTGGCCGCAGCCTGGCTGAGAGAACCTCTGCGTAGGTTTCTTGATGGGGCGCTATATAAATTTTCGAGATGAACGAGTCACGATTCTTAAACGTGTGGCGCCGGCTTACGACCGAAGTGCGAACAAATTCAGGGTCTGGCGTCAATTATGTCGGTGAACTGCCAGCTGATGTCCAAGCCCTGCAACTTCCTCAGTCTCTTTACCACTCCTCCGCTGGAGCCCTTGTATTGGCCGTTCACACTCCCTCGACGCCCATGCAATTAAGACGAGGAAGATGATGTCGACGACGATGCCGTGGCAAGGGAGGACGTTGACGAATATGACGAGGCCGAAGCGTGCATTGTGGACAAGGGATATAATGGATTGGGTGCGATAAGGTAAGGTAAAAATGAGGTAGGTTAAGTAGGCAATATTTGTTAAAGTACGGTATTGTTAGAGATTGTGCAGTAATTTAAGGTAACGCGACGAAGTGTAAAATATAGTAATTGAAGTATGAATAATGTAACTGAAAGGTAAGTAAAGAAAAGCATTAGTGTGATATGTAAGGTGAAGTAACATTTGATACACTACGGTCAGGTGAGATCTAATCTGGTCGTGTGAGATCAGTACAAGGTTGGATCACTAAAGGGGTGGTACATATAGATGTAGAAGGCAAGGAATGTCATATGGTGAAATTAGATAAATGGTAATGAATAGCAACGTAGGTTATTCTTAAGATACATAAGGTAAGGTTATGTAAGGTAAGTCAAAGCTAAATTACGCATGGTAAGGAAATTTAGATAAAGCAAGAAAGAAAAGGCGATTAAAAAACGATTAGGTATTGTAGACTACAATCAGGTTGTGGTACTTAAAAGAGGTAAGGTAAGGTCGCTAAACAGCAGGTGGACCCAGGTTATATGACTGTTCGATCTGCTCCCATACGAAATTTATCGAGAGCGTGTCCCCAATCCTCTCTGTGCACTCTGACCCCGTTTATATTTGCCGCCCCGTGGAGCGAGCACCATGGGCTCGAGCTGGGGTGAGATCACAGAGGGCACTGATAACATTTCGCCTCAACATTCTGTAAGCTGTTGATTGGCAGTTGCCTCAGTAAATATATCAAAGGTGCGTCATTAAATACAATATATTCAATTAATTAATTCGTTCGTTCATATAGAGCAAAAAATTAACATTAATATAACAGCAACAGGACTGTAATGTTACATTAATATAAAACTCAAACAAACATTGACATAACGATAATATAACATTTCACGACATTAATATGCCATTGGTGTAACACGATATTGATTTGATAATATAGGTTATATAATTTATGTGTATATATACCGTTAATATAACTTTAATTAAACATTAATATACCATTAATATAACATTGACTTAACACCAATATAAACGGTACACTGACAGGTTACGCATGCACGCTGGACTCATACGTACAGTCACATCCGCAATACCTGTGCATAAATTTATGGAGAAGATATGCTTGAAATTGAAATAAATTGAGTAAGCGAAGGGCTTCTTCACTGACACGTTTAATAATTATGTGTGCGTAAAATATCAATATCACCATCCTGTGTATATATATATATAGCGGTCTGATTGTGTAGAGTTTTTACGACAGTAGAATATTTTAGAAGCAAAATCATAATTATTAGCAAAATTGGCATAAAGGTGGGTTGGGTCGGGTCATGCACTTCATGGGTCAGGTCAGATATTCGGCTTCACAAGTTGGGTCGGGTCCATTTAGGACGGGTCCGGTCGGGTTATGAAAATTGGACCCGTAGCAACTCGGGGTGAACCGTTCCGAGGCGCTGCCGGTGCGCATAACCCTGCGAGAAGAAGTAGGCTATGAGAAAACCAAAAGAGAATGAGAGACTGTCAGAATTTTAGAGCGAACAGATGAAGGAAGCGCATTCCACAGAGAGAGACCAATTGGAGCAAAAGATCGAGACTGAGTCGTTCTAATTCGATAAACCGAAAGGTCAAGTCTATTGAACGAGCGAAGTGGAAGAGGAGGTGGAAACTGTTTGAGGCCGAAGTATATTACGTTGACCAGGTATCTCGGAGCAATACGCGGCCGAGCCTTGCAGATTAAAATGCGAATTTTAAATTGTATGCGAGCATGGAGAGGGAGCCAACGAAGTTCATCAAACATAAAGGTAGAGATGCGAGAGAAACGGGAAAAGCGAGCTATCAGTCATTGATATAACGTTCATATAAAATTAATATTATACTAATACATCACTGATATAGCATTACTATAACTTTCATGTAACATTGATCTAGCATTAAAATAACATAGGACACTGATGTAAAACCATTATAACTGGCAGGGAAATCTTCCGTCGATCATCGTGACCAATGAAGAATGCGTGACCAATAATAAAAGTAAACAGATTGGGTTTTAAAATTGGACCAATTGGCACGTCTGCCTTCACGTCGTAGAATCTACCTACACCTAAGGAGCCAAAACAACGGCATCACTCAATGTAGGGAAGCGTCGAAGCACAGTTATTGTCTCGAAGAAGTAGGCAGGGTCGGGTTCGACTTCGGATCAGAATCCAGAGGTCAGGAGCTATGCTTATGCACGTCATCCAGTTTTGCTTCTTCTCTGCTGCTGCTCGTATCTAGCATTACTTTGCTTCTGAAACCATCTAACTACAACGCTCCTTGATATCATGCAAACCTAAAGAATGAATCCTCACGCACTCGGTGCGATCAGCCCTTATCCTGTTACCGTGCGCAGGCGCCGTCCACCGGAACGTGCTGCTCTCTGTCGGTCAAACGTAAAATGATTAGCTCGACTGCGCCAGTACGAGATGCAGAGACTAGAATGCTTGTTCTCATGGCAACCGGTTGATGAGGTCGCAACGGATGATGCTAAAATGCCATCTATCGATACGAAATGGCTTCCTACATCGAGATATTTATATAGCGCCCATTTTGGGCTACTATCTATTTATGGAAATCTAGTGCGACGTAGGTTATATTAAAATAAAAGATCAGTCGTGGTCAGATTAATACTTATAATCGTAAGGCTGACTAAACAATAGCCTTTAGCTCTACATGCATGCGTTTGCCGATAAACATTTCGTCCCAATTGGACTATGTCATCTGTTTGCAGGAACGAATGGTCGAGGAAAGGTACAATTGGCGCTATATAATATCAACTGAAATTCTAACATACGTGTATGCATCCATAGGCATACATATTCATGCAAGGTTGCATGTATACATACATAAATGCCTATAGTTCATACAATACCATTCTTACATGGTAATCGTAATCTCCAAATTTATAAAGCGCCACGCGAAAACCAAGCGCAGGGCACCAGCTCATTCGCGAGTGTCGCGTCAAATCAAATTAGTTATCAGTATGATAGTCTGAGAACGAGTAGAGTCCGGTTTCTAGGGCATCAGAGCAGATAGAGTAGCTGTTGATGGGGGCTTCGCGAGGTCTTGAGGGTGGATGATCGAGTGAGCCTGAGTAAGAATTCTTGAAAAGGTGAGACATGAGTTTTAAGTGAAAAGCCCTAGGGGTGATTGATAGAGGAGCATGAGATTAATTATGGTGGGTGATCGACAAAGATGGTGAAGGAGCCGAAAAACTTCAGAATTCAGGAGGCAGGTCGTTCTAAAGACGTGGTGCGGTGATGGATATGGCTTCGGTTGGAGAACTTCAGATGAGTGGTGACTTGGGGTCGAGTGAGTCTGAGACAAGAGGATGACCGGGAAGAGCGGGTTGGCTAGATGGTGAAGAGCCAGCGAAGATATTCGGGCTTGGCGTATTGCAGGGAGTTGTAGATTACTAAGATTAGCGATAGGAGCAGACCAGCGGAGACGTTATACGGATGTTTATTTTTTATTTATTTATTACCGAAGTTTGATATCGCCCTTCTTCCAACATTTTTTGCTCAGAAGTGCACACACACGCTTCGACAGCGCAATTGTAGTTGTACTGCAGAGCAATTGTGCGCGAAGGACTTGCTCAAGGTCGCTAAACAGTGACTCCCCGGACGAGGGTCGAACCCGCTCACTCAGCGCACACTGAACGTCACGGGCTGACCGCTCTAACCGATCGGGCACTGTGCAACACAGTGGATAGGATAGATTATTGTGCTCCAGTAGTTTATTAATTTCACCGTGAAAATATTCTGAATAAGCTTATGATCAGTGGCGTCTATCCCCTAAGTCATTGGAGCAACTTCTCCCAATTTTGACTGACAATGGACTAATATTGTTCAAGGATGAATACTATATTGAACTACATTATTAACGTCGCACAAATTGACACTGTAAAATAGAACAGAATGGATCAACTGCAAATAAGAAAAAGGTTTTTATTGGTGAACAAATGTAAAAAAATTAACTCCCCCTATTTTCTCGATGAGATCTTCCCCCTTTACGTTTTGGGTGGAGCATTTGCTCCAAGGTTTCTATGGTGTAGACGCCTCTGTTTACGATTATTGAGCTTGAATTTGCAAGGGCAGCCGCTAATGTCATAGAAGCGTAGCTGCATTTTGAAGCGTAAAAATTTACTTTTGATAGGCCTACTTTGAAACGTAGCATTTTTTCTGTCTTAGAGCGATAAACCTACGCCCACTCAATTTGGTAGCTGTAGATATATATATATATATATATGCTTATTATACAAGTGTCATAATATCTATTGAATTATAACAGTAAATGATATCATTATATCATATAGTAGTAAATTACATCTCATTTATATCATAACGGTTCATATTATATCACGATGTCGACAACAACTCAAAACTATTAGTATTTCGGTATATTTCTCTCAGGGGAAATTAATCCCTGGGTGGAATACCTCAGAGATTTCTTGATTAAACACTGTTTGCGTGCAGCTTATATCTATAACTCGTGTTAAGGGTCAAGATGCTGACACAAGAGGTCATCCGTTGGGCTGCGTGAGCGCGATCCATACCAGTTAACCCGTCCTATGCCATGTATACAGATTGGGCTTATATGGGCTCGCCTGTCTTCTAGGGTTGTTGTAATAATGTTTTAATTTTAGTTTTAGCTTTAGTTATGATTGTTAGTCTTCATTTTTAGTTTTAGTTTTAGTTACGATTGTTCGTCACTTATAGTTTTAGTTTCTATGTCTCAAATATAGTTTTAGTTAGTTTTAGTTTTGTCAATTATAGTTTTAGTTAGTTTTGGTTTTGTCAATTAAAGTTGTAGTTTTAGGTGCTGATTATAGTTTAAGTAAGCTAATTATAGTTTTGCATAATTATGCTAATTACAGCTTTAGTAATTTAATAACAATTTAAGCTATTGCAATAATTCTTAAATTGTAATTTAATTCTAATCGAAATTCAATGGTAGACCATAATTGTTATGGTCTACCATTGACATTCGTCACAAGTAAGGCAAAAGTTGAGAGAAATGAAAATTACAACATTTCTGAATTAATTAAGTGAACTTTTCGCAATAAGTACCATAAATTTTTGCTAAATAAAAAATATAGGATTCGAATTCGCGGTAAACGGTAATCGGAAGTAGACACATCTCATTCTCATCGTGTGTCTTAGAAGAGGTACTTTGTGGTATAACGTCATATCATTTGCAGAATTATGCACAAATCATGCAAACAACGAATAGGTGCCTAAGTTAGGAAAATTTTCAAGCAGAAATAGTTGTTTTATTCTGGCCAAATATCGTTTTAGTTTTCGTTGCATCTATTTTCGTTTCGTTTTAGTTTTAGTTGCATCAATTTTCGTTTTAGTTTTAGCTTTCGTTGGCGGCAAAATTTAGTTTTAGTTTTCGTTAACGAAAACAACACTACTGCCTTCTCGCGTTCCGAGAGTGTCTGGAATCTTACAGCACCACGGATTTCTAACAGTTGCATAATTCAATGTCTGATAACGAAGACAGTCACTGGTCTCTACCATGAGGTGCGGCAGTTCACAACGACTAAGGAATACATACCCTAGAGAATACAAACAAAAACACGACCAGACTCAGACTCAACGTAAGAAAAGCCCTGCATTTCCTTCTGACAAGTCACATATGGTTGCGTCAGGATGCAACGATAATGATGATGATGATGATGATGATGACGATGATGATAACGGAGATGATGACGACGATGACGATAACGTTGAAACATACAATTGTTACCAAAAGGCGACGCTGCTTCGATACCGGCCAGTGAGGTCGGTGATCGGGAAGTTTAGCGTAGTCAACAGTTACTGCAGACATTAATGCTCGGATAAATTGTTACAAGAAAACAGATCCGTTTATAGCAGGAGCCAACGAAGAGCAAGAGTTCAACATGTGCAATGGAATATTGTGTTCACAAGCAATTGCGCGAGTGTATATATCGCCAATGGTCTAGTCAGCACAGGTGTAGTCCTATGTAGAGCAAGCCAATTGGTGTTCTGTGCGCAGCCTACCCTTCTGAGTATGCTGGAAAGGATTTTAAACACTCGCATCATTACCTTAGAAAATACACCGCGTAGATCGAGAGCATCTCTGATTTGGTTGCTCTGGGAGAGGCGCTATAAATATATGTATACACAACGCAGCTTTCTGAGTACTGATTCCAGTGATAGCGCTGCAATTTGACTGATAATTTATTTGAAACCGACGCATTTTACTTGTGACGTGTAAACGTGCGCCTTCCGGGATGCAGTTACTTTCATTTGGCTCAGCAGTTAACCTTCATTCATCAGTCCGTTGACTGATGGGCATTTGCAATTTGGTCTTTGCAAGCAACGCTGGAAGGAAAGGTTGGTAGAGAATGCAGACGTAGGATTGGATATCTGTTGAAACGTCGCATAATATCTGTTTATATGCTATTCGCTTCAGAGCGAGATGTTGAATTAATCTTGCTTTGATTGATGAAAAACAGTCCGCAAATGAACTCGTTTCCACCACTTGCTTTTGCTGAACACTAGGCATTTGCTTTTACGACAGCGCAACGTTGAAAGGTGAACAATGCCTGTGCAAACCTGTAAAGCTGTACGTGCCTGAGATCGATGGTGGTATTACCGATGTTGGCAGCTGCATCTGATCCCGGTAGCTTGCTACTAATGCTGGTTATACACAAGAGCCATTTGTGCTGCATGATGTGCGTTGGCCAGGGAGCGGTTGGTTGAGTGGTGGCTTTACGTCCAGAAACCAGGATTCGTCTTACTCCACGACGAGGTCTCGTTTAAGGAAATTGCGGATATGGCGACAACGATGGCAGAGATTCTCTGGTATGAAAGCTTCATGCAAGAAATCTCCTCTGTTTACACTGAAATGAGCCTTAATGATCACATATTAGGGCACAATCAACTTCAGTTAAATAAATTGACACCCTGCTGGCTTTATGAAGCATTAGAAGTGCGTCAACTTCCACATTAACAACGAGTGTCAAGGTTCAAAGCGAGGGAGGCCTACTTGACTTAGCGGGATTAGACGATGGCTTCGTCAAAACGTGCTACATCTGGTTTCAACGCCGAATGCCTTGGTCTCATTCACTTATTAGTACTCAGTGTTCTTTGTCAACCGTCGTTCACTCTAACATATGTTTTTAGAGTTTCACGGAGAGGACTTTTTTCTGTTTGAGACTTAAGAATACGACGACGGTGTTGACCTACGCAGCATTCTGTTCGGTTTTCACTCCGTCTGTGGGAATCGCTACCAGATACCCTGAAAATGAGAGCAAACGAGTTTCTGAACGATGTGAGAAGAGACGTAGTCCAAGCGACGGAGGCAGTGAATGGCAACCTATTCGGTGTAATGGCTAGATAGAAACCTCTACTGTTAAGTACAAGGGACTCTCAATAAATAGCAGGAGACAATTGTCAAGTAAGTGTATTGCCCTTTCGACTGATCTCCGGAGACCTTTAAAGTGAAGTGAAGCCTGGTTACTAGGTCAACGGCCTCTTTAGTATCGTATCGTATCTGGTTATTTATATAGTGCTACTTACAGTACTAGCTATTCAGAAGCGCTCTCTATTCAGGCAATAAAGGGATGAGGGTGAGAGCCCGATTAAAAGCTTGTTACTGATAATGAGGGCAGGTCATTCCAAGCAGAAGGGCACACGATGGCAAAGACACGGTGTTGAGTCATAGCAGTCCTTGTCCGTGGAAAAAGAAGATCAAGTCGATCCGCAGACCGGAGAGGGCGGGAGGAGACAGCAGACAGAGGTTTTCGCATTAAATCGCAGAGGTATTTAGGAGCTTCACCCTGTTAAGTTCTAAGGACAAAGAGGAGCACATTGTATGGATTCACGAGGAAATTGGAAGATAGTGTCGGACGTCGATCATGTAAGTAGAAATGCGGGAGGAGCGAGGGAGACGAGCAATGAGTTGCAGAGTGGGCTGCAGAGTTCATACCCGACTGCAGGGAAGATAAGCGTGCCTTGGGAAGCCCAGCAAATAGGGAATAGCAGGAGTCTAACTTTACCACTCTTTGCCAGTCTTTACCACTCACTCGTTCATGATCTGGATAAAACCTATTTAGATCCTGGTTTGCCCTAAACCAAGTGTAGTATATCTTCTATGGAAACAGTTTTGTAGAGTCAGTTGACTGATTCTCTACGATATTGTCCTGCTGGTACCTTATACCATTTCCTGTTTACCCATATATGTAGGGCTCTCAATGGTCGCCCGGACTCAATGTGCACTTATGAAAATTTTATGAGGAGGGCATTATCAAATTACAGTTGTATCGTATTATATTTAACTGCATTGTACTAATTCGATTCATTTAATCATAATAATGCAGTTCGAACTGCATAGATGTAATGTTTGCGCATATATGATTGACTTGATTAAATTAGTCTATATCCCATATAATTTCCCAACCGGGTCCTATAACGGTGGATGTGGGTACAGTATACAAAGGGCTGGACACCTATCCACCACCATGGCGTCATGATCCGCTGTTATGCCCATGGCCGTGACCAACATCAGCAGTGAGAAATTTGAACCTGGAAGGTCAAATTGAAGTACAATCCAAATTCGCTACCGTCCGAAAGTACAGGTTCAAAGTATATAGAACTGAAGCAAAAAGGAGAAGAGCGGCCCCTCAAGCAAGTCCTGAGGCAGCCACGGGTATGAAGTGTCGGCGCCTTTATTTTCTTGGCCTTAGCATATGAGAGCGGGTGGCCATTCCTCTGTCTCACGCCATCCCATCTTCCCAAAGACAGTGTAGGCCCAATGTTCTCGTCTTAGCTGACTTGGATAGGGAGGGGGTCAGATGGAGCAGAAATCTCGAACCGAATTTCTGCTCTGAACCCAAAGGTCTCAATTGGCGGCAAAGGACCCTAACTAATGCACCATCGAGCAGCCAGTACTGAAGTAAGCACAACATTGTCATGTCCGTATAAGCATTATACCACCCGTATATGTACATATCATGCGGGTTACAATACCCGTGGCTGCCTCAGGACTTGCTTGAGGGGCCGCTCTTCTCCTTTTTGCTTCAGTTCTATATACTTGAACCTGTACTTTCGGACGGTAGCGAATTTGGATTGTCCAAGTATTCTCCGAGTTGATAAAGTATGCTAGATAAACAGAGACAGCTATCTCGTTTGACAGGTTGGGGGACACGCAATGAGAGGGGGAGGAAATGTAGGGAGACACACGTATAACGTGATCTCTTTCTGTAAAATGTGGGCGGGACATGTCCCCCTCGATCCCTGGGATCGCCGCCTCTGTAGATAAACATTTAGCAAACATGTGAAACAGAACCGCCACAAACAACACTCGGAACTAAATTGTTAATACATCTTATTCTTATGTTTGATTTCATGGTCAGGTTTACAAAATTTATTTCTGACCCAGAGGACAATCTTTATTAATAAAATCATGAATAGAATGCCCGCAATCAAGAACGTGGCCATTACGTCCAGCAAGAAATACTGGAAAAAGTTGAGATCCCTTCCAGCAGATTGGAGATGATCGGAACCGAATTTGATGACGTGTTCGATCCAGTATGCTGCTCTCTCCGTCGGTCGCTGTGGGGCGCTGCGGTAGATTTCTGATGCAAGAGAAATACGACGTTTGTAGCCAGGGTCGGCGAGAATCTTCAGGATGTTATTGTATAATTGGTCGGAAGTGAACTCGCGAATGCTCATGGCAATTCCAAATTCCCTATATTGCAGACGTATTGCGTTGTATTGCTGGTCACCCCCGAATGGAAATCCTATCATGGGCACCTGTGGATAAAAAGTATAAACTTACATAGGAATAAAAATCTGGCGATAATATTACACGTTAAAAAGCGAACTTGTCCTAATTATTCAGTGTTAGAAAAGTTCGCTTAATGAGCTATTGAGATATTTTATAGGCCTAGGCTAAAAAAATCATCAAGTACAATAAAAATAGGTGAATAGGTTCTAGAATGCTTACACACGAATTCAGGAGTAAAACAAGGATTAGCAATCAATCAATGAAATTCAATATAGTGCCTCTTCAAGAAAATCTACCCAGAGACGCTAGAAGAAAAAGAGAAACAAAGACAAGATAAGATTATAGGTTTTTACAGCACTTAGACTGACATAAAGGACTGTAATGAATTTGACAAACAATTGAGGACAATGGAGGTCATGTATTTATAGGCCTAAACATCGGCACCGAAAGGTTGGGATTGGATGATAGTGGTGGCGATGATGATGATGATGATGACGATGATGATGTTGATGATGATGATGATGATGATGATGATGATGATGATGATGATGATGACGATGATGATGATGATGATGACGATGATGATGATGCTGATAATGATGATGACGATGATGACGAAGACGACGACGATGATGATGATCAGTCATTGATTGCTTTGTCCAATCTCAGTTCCTTCACCTTCCGAAACTGCTGTTTCACTCAGATCACGAAGGATCGCAGCAGGCCTACATTATTTAAAATGACGAATAACTGGTTAACAGCCTCATTTGACTGCGAATAACTTACCCCGTGGTATAGAGCCTCGAACTGTCCGTTGTTTCCGCAGTGGGTGATGAAAAGCTTCACCTTCGGATGCGCCAGGATGTCGTTCTGCGGCAGCCAATGATCTGCCCTCACAAAGTCAGGAATCTGGAACTCGGTGCTTACGTTGGCCAGTCTCCAGATGATTCTAAATCGCTCCAGTCGATTAAAAGCCTCAAGGAACTTCCTAAGCAGTACATCTGGAAACTTGGACATCATCGATCCGAAAGTCACCAGAATCACTCCATCCTCAGCTCCGTCTAGGAAGCTCTGGATGTCTTCTGGAAGTTTATTTGCGGGCTGCGTCGTGAGTCCTCCCACTTCCATCATGTGAGGCATCAACGGCCTTGCGTAGTCGATCACCGTATCGGTTGTTGTAAGCCAGAACTTCGAGTTCCTCATTAGGTCAGCGAATGAATCAAAGTGACCGTACTTTCGGTATGCAGTCAGTATGTCCTCGGGTATGACCATGACGCCATTCTGCTTTATAAGCACGATCACAGTCGAGATTATATTCCAGATACGACCAACAAAACCCATTCTCTCGTTTTGTAACGAGAACTGACCAGGAACGAATGACGGAAGCCACGGAGCTCGCATAGTCCACGCCTCTGGATAATCCGTGTAGGTTATCCAGGGTATTCTGAGTCGGTGAGGAAGCAGATAGAGAGACCTGGCAACGAATATTCCATCGAGGACAGCGATGTCAAATCCTATGGATTCGAGTTCCGCCATTATGTCCTCGTTCTCCATCAGCAACTCCCTGGCCTGGAGAGGAAACATTTGCGTGGTGATGTTCATGAAGACTTCAAACGACGCATTGCTAGACACAAACTGCTCTGCCATGTCTTCGAGCAGCTGTTCCAGGCCCTTCACTGTGCTCGTTCTCGTCCGAACGTATCTGATGAACGAGACGTTCGCCTTCTTTGCTTCGGCTGCTAGTGCTGGGTCGATTGGGAGATCTTTGCTGATGAGAATGTAGGTCTCATGGCCGCGACGTCCCAGCTCTTTTCCCATTGCTACCATGCAGAATATGTGGCTCTTCTGGACCAACGGACTCATCAGAATCTTGTAGGAGTCAGACGAACTCAGCATCGAATTAATGACGATGAAAGCGACAATCCACCTCCCGTCTAACGAGACCATGGTCGATGATAATGAACGATTGTTCTCTAATGGCTAATGATCACTGCAGACGTGGCAATGACTCATATATACGAAGTTACAGTGTTGCATCAGCAGTTCTGTGTCGCCCGATCTTCCATCTGTTACCTTTAGTGTTGCTTGTACATGTTTCAACAGCTCACGACCCGATGTCTGCCAATCTACGCCTGGCACCAATGTATTGGTAGATAACGACTTGGAATAACTTTCGGACGTTTTGAACTTCTTAAACCGTGATCGTTGCACTATATAACAATGCATGTCGGTTGCTGCTGACACAGGAATCGCTCTTGATATAACATGTCTAGCAGTGTCAGACAATTGTGTCGCCACACTATTAGAAGTAAGGTAATAGCTTATTTTATTGCATTCCTCTTTCAAAGACGTTTCTTAAAGATCGCGTTGTTGAAGGGAATTTTGATGCTCAAAACTCCGATCGGCATCAATTGTAGCCAGCCATATGGTCCTTGCAGATATAATTTCAAATTTCGACGTCGAGAAATTTTAAATATTTGCAGTGCGATAACCTAGTACAGGCCTATGTCATATGCATAGCCTAACTAAATATGCTTATGTATGTACATAGTTGTATATGTTTGTATATGTATATTATTTCAGAATGTCGGCTCTACCTAGCCAACTCTGATATAATTGAGCAGGGCCTATACACGGGTCGCTAAATGCAAGATCAATTTACGAGAGAGATTACTAAATGGTTACCCTTCGTACTCCGAGGCTAAGAAAATGAAGTCCCGCTTATGTAGATAGCTACCTCTAAGTCTAGCTTATAAGATTCGTTTTTCCTTCTTCTTCTTTTGGACATTACTTTCTTCTAAGTTACGTTGTCACACAAAAGGTGACATTTAGTGCTTTCAGTGAAGACTGTGATAGCAATTTGGCTAAAGAAAATGACAGCAATATTACGATTAAATGAGGCAGCATATCTTCACGAGTAAAATTGCCTGAAAACGAATCATCTTTTTCATCACCTGGATTACAATGTAGATAGCATCATACTTAGACTGCGAGGCCCTATTGTGTGAATCAGCGTTTAACTATAAAATGCGCTGGGCAGAGAAACTGGCCGCTTGTCACCTTTTTTGGTCAAAATCCATTCATTCATTCATTACGAAGATTTATATAGCGTGCCTTCAGGCTACTACTGAGGACTCCAGCTCGTTTAAGAAGAGCAGTTTATAGGCAAGTATAAAATGAGTCTGAGTGGACCCTTGGAGACAACTGCAACGCCAGCGGGAGCGTGTTCCAGAGCGAGGGGCCAACCACTGAGAAGGCACGATTCTGTTTAGTAGTTGTACGGGCAAATAAGAAATGAGCAGGCCTCGCTCAGTAGAGCGGAAAGAGAGGCGACCTGATACACTCAAAGTAGAGTAACAGAGATAGCGAAGATAGGCAGGGGCGAGACCTAGCAAGCAAAGCCGTGCCAAAGAGATGATGCGATGTTCATGAATTACGATTATTGGAGGTGATTAGCCTAATTGTTTTACTGGGAGTATGAAAAAGCCTCATAAAGCTGATAACAAGCAAGATTAGGCCTACGCCTACAGTAAAGTCTAGACACCGTTTTATCTCAATGGGAGTAAAAAGCAGCCAAATTTATAAAACATAAAAATGTTTCTACTTGACGATTTAAACAAGCATGAATAAACACTGAGTGTGATACAGCTCGTGACATTAAATGCGATTAGGTGTCTATTGGTAGTGTTGACTGAAAAACAATACTGCTAACATACCTTTCCTTGGTAATTTGCAAAGTACAAAGATAACATAGCTACGCTTATTTTCGTCAAATGGACGACTTTGCAGTTTTAACTTTATTAACTTAACACGCTCGGTGCAGAAAGCTTTTCTTAACCAAGCGAATGATCCGTCAAAAAAAGGGCAGCACAATCAAAATAACCTCGTAAAAATCTTCACCGACCAAAATAACCCCGACGAAATCGCCCACGTCGGAACAATTTCGTCCGCATGAGTTTAGGTCTTTCTTGGTCCTTTTCAACTGTGAAAATGGCCTTTCCGCAGAAATCCTGTAACCATTAGACGAACAAAAGGCGCAAATGGATTCAGCGTTTGGGAGAGTCAGCTGAATTTTAATTTGATGCAAATCTTGAAAACTGTACTTTCTATCCTTGAAGATAATGTGATGCTAGCCTTCAGAACTGATACCATTTTTCTTTATAATTCTGAATAAATCGTCTTCTCATAAATAGGCTGTGAAAATAATCTTCAATTCTGAAATAAGGCTTTGATCAAGCAATACTTTCGTCATCCACAGTTTAGTGTTAAGACGAATTATTCGGTAAAAAGCAAATTGTTTGGACTCTTCTGGGTCTCTGCCTCACTTCTCGCTCGGCCTTTCATCAGCTTTCTGTATTCGCTTGTCATAATCCAACCCAGCATCACCTGTCTTGGCCTTTCTCTTGTCCGACCCTCTTCATTTTCATTTTTATATTCCGGTAATGAATAAAATAATATGGCATAGCAGCACACCTGTATGCAGTAAATGATCTGTCAGCTACTAAAGATCCATATTACTGCAATTTTATTATACTGTCATAAAATAATAACCAAGCATCACTGACATTTATTGCGCTGAGCAATTGTGAGTAATGGACTTGCTCAAGTAACTGTCTCAGGAAGTGATACTGGAATCCGCAGGCCTTCTCTCCACGTCAGAAACTGAGCTCAAGGCTTTAACCAATCAGCTACTGTACTTATGTTTGTCTGGTGTAAGTTTTATAAGACAATGGAGTGAGAAAGAAATTGTACCGATTCAGACAGCCGTAATCACTTGCCATGGGTACAGCGAAGATTATAGGACCCACCGAAGATTGACTAGTTGCCTATAGGTCAAACGTCAACAGATAATTTACGTCTACCATAGCTCTTGTCCCCTATACTCTAACAATAGTTTTGCATCGCGCGATTAACTTTGTTTATCCAAAGTCTTGTATTTTCAGACTTTACAGGACCTTGAGCCGTAGTAGGTGCGCATCGACGGAACGTGAACAATTGAGCAGCAGCCGTGAACGTGAACAACTGAGCAACAGTTTGTAGACTACAATGCTGCTACTACCTGGTGCTTAGACTTTAGCATTAGCCACGCTGCATGGTCCTGTTTTAAAGAATCAGTTCTGCGTCAGTCCTAAAAACTGAATCGAGTAGTATTGTTTGATTCATTAGCAAATTGACAGTTTTTCACCACTCACGCTCAGATAAGTGAGAGAAATGCCTTGCAAATGTAAAGAGATAAAAAAATGTGAAAATAAATTAATATGAAGTAAATATTATAATGTTATTTATAAAACGGTTTATCGCAATATACGGGAAACTACAGACAAATGGTGCTGTAGAATATCATTAATCAATTAATCAATCAGTTTATTAGTAAATTGATAGTAAATCACGATTGGCACACCGCAATCTAGTTACAAGATATTATTAGCCAAGCTGCGTGATCCTATTGTTATCTGGTACCGAACTACCGATGCGCGATAACAGTGGCCTGAACCGATATGGACACCATGTTTGATCATCAACCAATGTCACAGTTTTATTCTTGTTCTAATGGCTTTGTTTTTGTATATTTATATCCTTAACAGGAATAATGGATATCGAGCTTCATTTGAATTGAATAGCATCGGTCTGCTCAGTCTCTTTCTTTGTTTCGATCTCTACTCAAAGGCTTCTTTTTTCAGTTGTCATACACTCTGTAGGCTGTCTCTCTGTCTCGCTGGACTGAGCTCCTGGAATTGACCTGCAGATTACGGCTTGGATTTGATACGCCATCGATTGATGCGCTCAGCTTTAGACACTATTATTATTATTGTTATTATTATTATTATTATTAAATTTGTAACGCGCACAAGGTCACACCTAAATGTGAATCTGAGGCGCGGATAGTCAGTCGCCAGGAGAAGATACAATTAGATTTCCAAATCCTTGAAAGCCAAAGGGAAATAGTGAGTTTTGAGTCGCTTTTTGAAGGAAGGAAGTGAATTTGAGCTACGAAGAGAGAGTGGCAGTCGATTCCATTCCCTAGGAGCAGAGACATGAAATGCACGAGAGCCCATAACTGTTCTGCATCGTGGTTCAACTAAGAGACCTGTACTTGATGATCGTAAGCAACGAGGAGGAATGTAAGGAGTTAGTAGAGCATGAATATGGGTAGGTGTACTGGTGATGATGGTTTTGTAGGTCAAACAAGCTAACTTGAATTTGATTCTAAATTTAACAGGGAGCCAATCCAGCTGGTGGAGTAGGCAGAGGAGCATGTTCGTAGTGGGACACGTAGCACTACTCGAGCTAATGTATTTTGGATACGTTGAAGCCTTTTGAGTTCAAGGTCTGAGAGACCGACAAAAAGTGAATTAGCATAATCGAGGCGATAGGAGACAAGTGAGCAGGCTATAGTTTCAGACATATTTTGAGTTAGAGCCGACCTTATGTGACTTTTTGCCCTGATGTGGTAAAAACAAGATTTACAAAGGCTTGTTATGTGAGGTCGAAATGTGAGCTTGCTGTCGAGGATAACCCCAAGTGTTTTAACAGAGTCTGAAAGCGGCACAGCAGTGCCAGCCAGTTCAATGCTAGAGAGCATAGGGAAAGAACGCAGGAGTTGACATGAGCCAAATACAATTGCTTCAGACTTGTCTGGGTTTATGGCCAAATCATTGAAGCAGAACCATGCATATATGGATGAGAGGCATTCTTCCAGTTTTAGTTTACCAGACTGATCAGTGTGGGGCAGAGCAATATGGAGCTGAGTATCATCTGCATACTGTTGTAATTGAATTCCAAAGTGTTTAGCTATACGACTGATTGGGAGAAGTAAAGACTGTAAATAATAAAGGGTCGAGGACAGATCATTGTGGCACTCCAGCAGTGCAAAGTGTGAGCTCCGACGGAGCAGATCCAATGCCCACCTGCTGATTGCGGTCAACCAGGTATGAAGCTAACCAGCGTAAGGCAGTCCCAGAGACACCAAAGCTTTTTGCAAGTCTTGCCAGGAGTAACTGGTGTGGTCTACAGTGTCAAAGGCTGCACTAAGGTCAAGACACACAGAGAGGCAGGCTTTACCATTGTCAATAGATGAGAAGATGTAATCCAGTGTAGAGACAAGACACGGGCGCAATAAAGTGCTGATTAATAATAATAATAACAATATATAATATAATAGGTCTGCTTCAGTACAGTTAAGGCAGGAATTTCATTTTCAAGGTAAAGTAATGTTTATATGAGGGGTTTAGGACGTTATACTGTAACAGTTCGTCTTTGCAGCAACATCTTTTCATTTGTCAAATAATCATGGCACGGTTATAATCACGCTCAAAACTTTATCAGTTAACTTTATCAGAAGGCTGGTTGGTGTCTGTCATAAGCTGAAACTGTATAGTGAAATCCACACACTTTTACAGACGTCATAGTAAGAAGAGAAACCAGCACTGTATACAAGTTTGTTACTATTAAGAACTGAAAACAACTAGAAAGTATTAACTTTGTGAGTCTAATAGCTAAAACTTCAATAACAGAAAAACACAATGATTGAATATTTTTTCCATATCCACTGGATTGATATCATTTACTTTTCTCATTTAACAAATTTTAAACCAACTTTTTCCACCCCTTGAAATGTGCCGCCCCTTGGCCAGGGCATTGTTTGCCTAAAATTATCTTTTTCCTAAAATGTTTGTTGTCTGGAATGGCCTCGCTATTATTATTATTATTATTATTATTATTATTATTATTATTATTATTATTATGATTATTATTATTAAACGGACGATTTCTAAAGCGCCGTAACGCAGCCATGCCGCTACAAGGGCGCTTTACAATGACACGATCAGAAAATTAACCAGAAAAAACCGTACTATAACAATCACTACATACGTATCGTATGTAGTGATTGTTTGTCTGCAGTTACTCGAGCGTATCTCTCGAGGGAGCTTCGACAGGGTATCTAGGTTGGATATCGGTCCATAACTGGCCGGAGAGTCGGCAGGCAGTGTCGGCTTCTTCAGACGCGGGGTTATGACACGGTATGTATGATGACTTGTAACGAGCTGGAACAACTCCGGAGGTCAAGGAGACATTGAAGAGGTCAAAGATGCCTCGTGGTAAATACGGCGCTGACCTGCTTGCACTGGGAGTTACTCATGCGTTCATTTCCGGGATTTACATCGCCCCCTCAATAAATATACTCAGTGATTTTTCATTCCACCCACGATGATACAAATAAGTCTTTAGGCGTTGGTAGCTCGTAGACGTCTCCCTACAGGTGACACATGTATCACCAACGGAAGACCATTCCATTCAGAAGGACTTACAGCTGAGTACAAATTACGCTTGGCCAGATAAAGTGTATTTCCACCAAACATCTATAGCTCTCGGAGCATAACAAAGAAGGCATCGCAAGATCTGTAGGGCGATCCTGTACTCAATGCGCTATGAGATAGGGAACAATTAAGTACTGAGATCAGTTTTCTCCAGTGTTTGCCGAGTGAAGATATCAATATAGATTGCTGCTTCTTATCTGGCAACTGGTAGTGGCAGTTTAAAGACACTGTGTGATAACAAAGACCTTCTTCTTTATTCAGGCTTGATACTGGCACTGCCTGAGTTCATCTGGCAACGAGTGGTTCCTAGCCTATACATGTATATTTCGAACACTTCGTGATGAGTGGCGTCATGTAGGCTATCCCGAACTAGAACTTCAGACAAATTATCTCCAGGAAATTCTCGCCACACGAAATGCAGACATATATAATTATAACACCCACATACATATTCACACACATATATATTCAGGATATTGACACAGATGTTCACGCATATTATCACATATATTTCCAATTATTCACAGTATATTTAAAAAAACAGATATTGATAAACAGATTATCACAAATAGGCCTATATTTGCACACGCTCATACACCGCAGTGAGCATCTTTAAACAGCAATCACTTATTTCGACCTTCACTCATATTAAAGTATGCAAACAGAAGATAAGTCAATTGCACTTCAATAGAGCACAGCTATATCAGGATCATTCAAGGGTCAACTACTTTAGGCTATACAACGAATGCCATAATGCACGATTCTAGATCATAGTTCTACGCGATTGGCGATTGGGTCGTCAGTACGTGATTTATATAAATGTTTTTCACTATAGTTCATTTCAGTTGAAAATTTTAATTTTACACGATGAAACGTCTCCTGTTTGTAATAGTCGCTCTAATACCGCTTTTTCTTATTAAGGAGAAGTTCTACGCACCTCCTAGCTTTCGGATCTTACTAATACCTACGAGACGGTTGTCGAGTATGTTTGCTCTTGGAAATGAGATGGTGAAACGGGGTCACGTTGTTCACGCTATTCTGAGCGACGCTATAAAGACTTTCGATCCGGATATTGGTAGATATCCTTTTCTATACATTGACAAAGTCAAGTTAGTTCGCTTTCGCGGCTCAAAGATACCAGTAAGTAAATCTGACGATATTACTACAGACACTTTATACGATCAGACATTTGATGGCAACTTGAAAAGCATTGATGATGAATGCCGTCAATTACTCATGAATAACGAAGCGCTGTTCAGCCATCTGAAAAACGAACTGTACAATATAGCTATTGTTGACGGTAGCCACTGGACCGCTTGCTACTACCTGGTGCCTCACAGACTTGGCATTTCATGGGTGACCTATACGGACGCCATAGAAGACTGGTTCTGGGAAATTCGGTTGCCTTGGTTACCGTCGTTCGTTCCGCATCGTTTCCAACGGAACACTGACCAAATGAGCTTCACGGAACGAATCAAGAATCTTATGTTTTACCTGATTAGCACCAATGAGAAACACAAAATAAAGCCATCGAACGACATTCTGAGCGAATATCGTCAATACGGGTCTTTTGATAATTTAGCAGACTTGGTAAAACAATCCAAACTTTTCATTGGCAATGAAGACGTTGTCATTGAGTGTCCAAAGCCAACAATGCCAAAATTTATTGATGCCGGAGGGATGACTGCAGGCACTGCAGGGTCATCGTCCAGGGCGCTTTCGGACGATTTAGCAATTTTCATGATGACCAACGTGAAAGGAACAATTTTCGTCTCGTTTGGTTATCTAAGTTTCACGATGCCTGAAGAAATGGCGAGAAAATTTGCGACTGCCTTTGGCCGCTTGAAAGGTTACGGAGTCTTGTGGAAGTTGAAAAATATCGACAATATTGCGATTCCTCGAAACGTCAGAATGACAAATAAGTTTCTACCACAACAAGAAATCCTTGCACATTCGAGTACAAAGCTTTTCATAACGCATTGTGGAAGCGACAGTCAATTTGAAGCTGTTTATCACGGGGTAATTCTTATCACTGGTACTATAATGTAAACGACTTTAAAGTCAACGGCATGTAATGTAAATTCAATCTGATGTACGGATTAAGACACCTGGGAGACAAAAATTAATGGTTGACCAAATAGTTGATGTGAGACCCTATAGTTAGTCACCAGATGGCCACAGTAAACTTCTTCCTCTCTGAGTTAACCTGTGTAGTGTTAGAGTTTGCTTATTTTACATACCGATTTCAATAATTTCAGAATCAAAGCTATGAGTTGAGGAGATACACATTGATGGCGCACGCCAATATCAAGATGAAATATATACTCAATGATTCGATGGGCTGATTATGTTGACTCAAAACATCACATACCAAATAACACTTAAGGTCCTAATGTATGCTTCTTTTAACTAACCTATCTACATGCCAACTAGTACAACTATCTATCAACTGGCATCCCAAAGTTACCGCCCAGGACAAAAGCGCCCTGTCATAAGTGCCCCGTCTTAAACGCCCACCGTCAATTAGACCTTTTACAAAAGCGCCCCGTCATAAGCGCCCACCGTTAAATGCGCGCTGGACAAAAGCGCCCCGTCAAAAGCGCCCCGTCAAAAGCGCCCCGTCAAAAGCGCCCCGTACTCGAGAGAGACACGAACAAAAGATTTATAAACACGTATGTAAGCGGATTATGTGATTAAAACAACAATGAAACTCTTTACGCAGTTGTTAATGTTTTAATTGATTTCAAACTTGTCTTCCATCCTTTTCATCAGGTGCTATTAGCTTATACTTCGTAAATGCGTACTTTGATATCTGCCCAAATTAATCACTAATTTAAACAACTAGATTATTCTACCGTTAAGATTGCAAGAAATATTTAGGAGTGAACATATTTTGATGTTTGGTTAGAAGTGTGATCACATGAAGACCAGCGAGAAGGTAGATCAAGTACACAAATAATAAGAAGACAGAAGCCTAATAGACTGCATTCAATTAAGAAGTACTAATTGGCTTAAGCTACGATGACAAACCCTATAACAGATTCCTACCAGCTTTGATATATACGTTACATCAAAGTATAATACGCAGAAGGCAACGGGCAATAATGGGCGCTCACGACAGGGGCGCATTTGACGGACATAATTTATGATGGGCGCTAATGACGGGGCACTGATGACGGGGCGCTTATGTCGAGGCGCTTTTGTCCTGGGCGCTAACGACGGGTGCCCTATCAACTAGTACAATAGCTCACGTCCTATAAAAGTCATGTGGGATGTGCGAGCATTGGGATCCGTTTTTTAAACTTACCTTTTATCATACCATATTAGATTGATTTCTCACGCACTGTCACTGCTTGCACTATGGTAGTGCAAGTCCTAACCTTGGATAAAGGAGGAGGACGATGCAAATGACCTTTGCTATAACACAGTATTATCAAACTGAGACCGCTACTGTTTCTTTCAGGTTCCAATGCTTGGATTCCCGCTTAACAGTCTTTTCCAGCACAATGCTCAGCGAATTGAATACAAGGGTTTTGGAATCGCCATGAATATTCACAACTGTACTTCCGACGAGTTATACACTAATATTATGAAAATCCTCAACGACCCGGGCTACAAGAGCCGCATTTCTCTGGCATCAGAAATCTTCCGCAGCGCCCCACAGCGACCGACGGAGAAGGCAGCATACTGGATCGAACACGTCATCAAATTCGGTTCTGATCATCTCCAATCTGCTGGTGATAATCTTGAACTGTACGAATATTACATGCTGGACGTAGCAATCTGCGGAGGCGTTGTTCTTTTTGCGATCAGATCAGTTTGTTCTACCAGAAGATAACGGTTCCATACAACAAGCGGAATTAAAGCAATCGCTGGAATTTAAAGATGTATAAAATAAGGAGCCAAGCAACTCCAGGAAACGAAGCAACTCTGTGAAATGTAGTGAGCATAATTATTGCAGATGTGACAACATTTTTAACCTTGAAATGAGACCGTTACGTGTCTTTTAATGGAAATACGGAGAAATGAGATGATGAAATTTTATCTTGCAATTTCACTCTGAAGGCCTTGCTAAAATTATGAACACTAGTCTGTAATATTAGTATTAACACCAAATTGGTGGACTCGATCGTAGTCGTAAATAAACATTAATGCACACACAGCAAAAAGTCTTCCCCTTACATTGTTATCGAACCTATCTGACGAGGTCAATGTTTTTCTGAGAACACGCAAACATGCATTTTTTTAGTGAACTGAGACTTTGGAGTGTATATCTGTTATTTTTGGTTAAGTAAGAAAGTAATTATCAGAGAGTCCATGAAACGTCGATAAACCTCTGTTTATTTGGGGTCACGACTGATGTCTCAACCTTTACCCCTATCCATCTCGCAATGTCCAAGGACATTTTGTCAATAAACGTTGGTTATTTGCTATCCGACAAGTTCCGTAACACTGCCATGTATACGCGGTCTTAATAAGACAAAGCAAACAGATCAATACACACAGTCGAAAAGGCAACACCACTAACTGAAGAGGTGAGACACTCGCAGACGTTACCCATAATACCATTCAGAATGAATTCGTTAATGCTTGGATGGCCGTTGATTTTTGCGGCACTGTTGGCGTTCACAACTCTTACGTCGTCTTTTAAGATTCTCTTCATGCCTGTAAACCAGAAGAGTCACGTCTTCTGCACGTTTGCAATCGGAAGAGCTTTGGGTCAACACGGTCACGAGTCCCACTTTCTCATCAGCGACGCATACGCGATCGATTCCAAGCTGGCTGCCCAAGCGAAGGAGGCGAACGTATCGTTTGCAAGATTCGTCCGAACGAGGTCGAACGTTACCGAAACGCCGGACGAAATGATCGAAGAGTTTGCTGCGAAGATGCTGTCCAGTGAGGCGTCGTTTTCCGACTTGATGAACATGAGTCTGTTCTGGACTCCACTCCTGGCGATGGAACTGCTTATGGAGAACGAACCTCTGGTCGCGAAACTCAACTCCATCGGGTTTGACATGGCTGTAATCGACTCAACATTTGGAACGAAGCAGTTTTATCTATTGGCTCACCGATTGGGGATACCGTGGATCTCCTACACGGATTACCCCAACTCATGGCTCATCAGAGTTCCGTGGCTTCCGTCCGTTGTCCCAGGTCAGTTCTCGTCCCAAAAGTTGGAAATGAACTTCCTAGATCGCTTCTGGAATGCCCTGCTTTCGATCATAGTAGTATTGAGGGAAAGCTCAGTTTTGATACCCAAAACAATAACGAACGAGTATCAGAAATACGGAGCATTTGGGTCCGTAGAAGAACTGGCAGAGAAATCCAAGTTCTGGTTAATAACTAGTGACATCGTGCTCGATTATGCGAAACCATCGATGCCTCACATGGCAGAAGTAGGAGGACTAACCACAGAACCCGGAAAGAAACTTTCAGAAGACTTTAAGAGCTTTTTGGACGGAGCCGAGGATGGAGTGATTGTGGTAAGTTTCGGCTCCATGTTGTCTTCGTTTCCAGACGTCCAGCTTAGGAAGTTCCTTGATGCCTTCAATCGAATCGAGCGACATAGGTTCGTCTGGAGACTGGCTAACATAAGCGCCGAGTTCCAGATTCCGGACTTCATAAGAACAGTTCGTTGGCTGCCGCAGAATGACATCCTGGCGCATCCGAAAGTCAAGCTATTCATCACCCACTGCGGAAACAACGGACAGTTCGAAGCTCTCTACCATGGGGTTAGCTGTATCTAAACATCTTACTCAGAGCCATTTAATTGTTTAAATTCGAGCTTTAAATTTAATAGGCTTATTGTCACTAAGTGATTCGCAGCAGAGTTCGATATATCAGTCAAGCGTTGGTCACCTTTGACTTCGGGTTTAGCAATTACCGTAGATGTAGGTCTGCTCAGGTGACTTAAAGCAAAGTAAGGAAAGCAACAACGTCTACTACTTTTGCTATTTTATCTAATAATATCATTTTAAGGGATGCGTTTTCTTCTCTTTGGTCCTTGAGTTGAGAATCATGAAATCCTAGGTGGAGGTGAATGACATATCGTCGAAGTAGTTAGGAATATCCTCCCCGATGCCTCAAATATTCTGCAGGTTGAGTGCACGCCGAACTTTGACAGAAAATCTTTCCAGTTGATTTTACATTCTATGCCACTGTTACATTGCAGAACTCACCATTACTTAGTCCAAAGTAAGAGTTGTCATTAAGTGGTTCGCAACAATGCTATAATTTTTTTAATTTTCTCATGATTTCACTTGCCAACTACACCCAACTGCTGCTTGGTTACTAAATGAGTAAGAGGGGGCCCCGCTAGCGGGACATTTATATGTCCCTAGGAGCTTCTTTCTCTTCTCCCCCATTAATCCTCCGCTGCAATGTTCATTGTGATCCCCACAACATTCTAATCGATTTGCTTGTGTGCTATATTGGTTCAGAGATAATAAAATGGATAGTTATGGTTATGGGCAATGGATTGTTATGGTTATGGTCAAGAGTGGATAATATCTTCTGTTACGTTATTTTTGATAACCGGATGGGAGTGGCATGTGCTGCCTTCCCAGTAGGCGACATTCGATATCTGAATCGAATGTGTCAGGTTCCAAGTCGCCATATTATATAGCCAGGAAGACATAATTATTGCAGGCAATATTTGCAGCGAAAAGACTATAGATGCGGGTTCAAGCTTAGTCTATATGATAACGGAGACTTGGCTGGCAAATATCCTGGTTAGGTATTTATATGCAAGATCCTTGAGCCTAATACATGCCTGTTTCAGCAGTGAGTGAGCTTCATTTAATGGAAAATCAGTTCTTCCGATGTTCTTGCACCGTATACCCAACAGAATATGCAGGAACAATAATATTGTGACTCCGTTTAAAGGGTAGTTCCATTCGCCTGAAGGAGAATAATCCGGTTGTCGTTTCAGGTACCGATGATAGGATTCCCATTCCTTGGTGACCAACACTACAATGCACTTCGCCTGGAATACAAAGGCTACGGAATCGCAATGAATATTCACGAGTTTACCTCCAACGAATTACATTCTAATATCTTGAAGATTCTAACCGACCAGAATTATGAACGCCGCGTGTCTCTCGCTTCGGAAATCTTCCGCAGCGCCCCACAGCGACCGGCGGAGAGAGCAGCATACTGGATCGAACACGTAATAAAATTCGGTGGCGATCATCTCGAAGCGGCGGGAAGGAATCTTAACTTCTTCCAGTACTTCATGTTGGACATCTTGGCTGTAGTTTTGACGGCTGCAGTAATCTTGATGGTAATAGGAGTGAAATTATGTTTTTGGATAATAGCAAAACTTTCAAAAGCTGAAGGTCAGTCTAAACTGAAAGCCTCATAAAACTTTTCTAGTTCATTTGTCTGCTTAGAGAACCTGCTATCTTTTATATATTGTTATCCGATTAAGACTGGAATCATTTTGTGGATTTAATTATTTAATATTAATAGGCCTAATGTTCAATCAACTACTAACCGTTTTATTAGAACACTACTGATGTTTTAGGCCTATTATTACCTTCCATGGCTTGGTTGTACTTGCAATGTAGCTCTTTCGACGTAAAGACCTATAACCTGAAAATCATGGTTGACCTTTTCCTGATATAACAACTTGAACTTAGTTATTACACTGCGTCGTTGAAGGTCGCAATTTGCTGAGTTAACATTTACGTTAAACGTATTTGAATTATGTTTACAAAGGCTAAACTCCATATATAGAATCAGTTCTGAAATTCCATGCTTGAATTCTATGCATCGGATAAAACTTTTCCATAAACTGTGGTCTTCTAGAATTTGCTGCTATACGGGAGCCTATTATCCCCACACAAAGTGACCCCTAATTTTAATCTGTTTTATTGATAGGTTTATTATTATGTGTTGATGTTTTGCATATTCTAAGGTGTTAACATAGTTAACTCATGACAATTTTTTACATTCAAGGAGATATCTGTATACAAAACCTATTTCTATTCATTTATACATCTGCGTCGTAGTCCTACGACAGTGTAATTTAAATCTATCAGTCACAACTACTAAGTGTTATGAGAGTGAGCGAAACACAAGGTTTTGAAAGGAATCCGCTAATGGCTTTTACAAAAAACACGACCGTCTTTACTTTCAATGAACACGCGTTCGGCAGGGTCAAATCACAAATCTGTTTAGTAAAAGGTTGTACGCACTTTGTACCAAGGTTAGATCTGAGCAGCATCGACACAGTTCTAAGGCTGTCGCTTGAGCACCTGGATCTGTTTAAATGAGAGCAAAAGTTTTAAGGGTACAGAGAGGCGATTGTCCTAAAACGACTACAATTGCAAGACACAGAGACTACAGGAGAGACCAATGCCCCGATTACATAAATCTTGACATTGGTCTCCTGAAGACATTAATCGTGTGTGCAAAGACCAGTCTGTCAAACACGCTGGTTGCATAGCGGAATCGAACAATCCTGTAAATTCCACAAAGCAATGTATACATTATTGACTAATACAGACTACTGACATGCATTTGCCGCGTGTCGTTACTGAGTCATAGAAGCGACACCTATCGACGGTATCGGTGAAGCAGCAAAGACCCGTCAACGGTCCTAGCTTCTTTCGCGCCACAGGAGGGTAGTTTTCGCACCAGTCGCCGCCAATCGTGGAGAAAGTAACTAGGCCAAGCTCGTTGGAACTGCACTAAGATGGTTTGGTAGGGATTTGTCGATTTGTTGTGGAGAGCGTCTCTCAATGTTCAATTACTGTAACCAGTTTAGATAGTGAATCGATCTGTGAGTTAAATTTGCGCTTCTTGCTCATGTGAATTGACTCACGCTGTGTCTGGAATAAAGCTCGTCGACTTTGGATATGACCTTGGCGGCTACATCGACTTTCTTGACCCTTACCACTCCTGAGGCCGCTATGAGCGGCCCAACTGAATGCTTTTGATATAATAATTGGAGGAGTAAGGGCTGAGGGAACAAATATACCACATTTTCTCCATTATTAATGTCCGGTGGCATATCAATTGGTTTAAGGTTAGTCCATGTCTAAAATAGTCGCGAGTGAGAGTAAGATTAATTCTGGGAAAGGATTTAAGAGTTCCTCCTGCCTATTGTGTACATTTGTGGCACTGGTCCTCCCAGCCGAATTGTCCGGGAATCATTCCCAGGTGACCGTACAGTTCGGCGCGGATAATTCGGCGCTGGAACAATTCGGCGGGCGGACAATTTGACTCCGGTACAATTCGGCGCCGGACAATTCGGCGACGGATAAGTTTGTAAGTGTATTTAGACCAGAAATCGGTATGTAGTAACTGACATTTTTAAAATATTCAGAATGGGAGCAAGATAATATTCTCCATATTATCCAGCACATGTTCGGCTATTGTAGAGTCATAGTCAACACAGAGAGGCCGTGTCACTTTCTAACTAGAATAGTCCTCCACAGTAGAGAAAACTAAAGAATATTACAAATTGCATCGATTTCGGTTTCTTACAAAATATTTACTAACAGCCGTAGAAGTTGATAAATCCATGTCTTAATGTTACTGTAGGCCTACTCTTTATCGCAATTGCTCAAAGTCAGTATTTTGGGGCTGTTGTCTTCACCAGTCTCTACAATGACCAGACATGTAATGGATAATATGGACAATACTATTTCGCTCCCATTCAGAATATTTTAAAAATGCCAGTTAAAATATATCGATGTCTGGTCTAAATACACCTACACACTCATCCGGCGTCATCCGGCGCCGAATTATCGGTCGCCAAATTGTCCGGGCGCCGAATTGTCCGACGCCGAATTATCCGGCGCCGAATTGTCCGGGAACCGCCAGGAGCGACGGTCCGCCTAGTTTATTGGCTGAGGTAACGGAACGCCGTTCTGGCACTCCAGGAAGAACCGGAACGGCGTTCCCGTTCGTTCCGGCTGAAATTGAATACTGGCTGTAAGCCGTTCACCCGTCTTTCGTAAGCCTACTCTGACGTAGCGAGTGGTTGAGGGAGAGCTCTATCTCAGACTATAGGTTGATAGAGATTGCAGAGTCGACTCATTTATGGCCTCAATTGAAGGAGTCGTTTTGAAGATGCCCTAAAGATGCTTTAAAAATGCTTTAGCGATGCTTTCAACTGGCTTTACAGAATTTTCAAAATGCTTTGGCAATGTCTTTAGTGGAGTTCCAAAATATATTTTGACGATGCTTAAAAAATGTTTTAGACATGCTTCGCAATGTTTTAATGATGTTTGCAAAATGCTTCTGGAGTATTTCGCATTGCCTTGGATATTTCTGTTGAACAAATAGTAAAACGTAAGGATTGTTGTCTTAGTTCCAAACTTCTAAAGCGCCACTAGAAGGAAAAGCACAGAGCACCTGCCATCTCACGAGCGCCGAAATAGCAGCCAATTGTCTGAATTGATTCTGAGACAGTGAAGTGCATTTGTTTGACAGGATATCTTTAATTCTAAAGTAAGCGATCATGCTATGTAACAGAAGAAGATTTGCAATCTCCCATCGGTCCTAACATCAATTAATACAAGCTATTCTTCATTCTATGCGCTGCCATGGTGGCGATAAGACCACCATCACAAAATTGTACAATAGATAGGAAAGGTAGATAATATTCATTATTTTCTGCGATGAACAATTGCAGGCTCCTGTTTTAATATATATTTCCTAGGTCAATACGAATGCTTCAATATCTAACTGAAAACCTTAAAAATATCTGACACGGTGACACCGGACAACGAGACTTTTTAAGATTGAAATTGCTCAGAAATTATTAGAAATAAAACAAGATTCTTCGACATACTAGAATATTTCCTAATTCGTTTTCAGTTTACCATTCCGTCCACGTTTCACCCATTTTCCACATGCCAAAAATACTAATTTGCAAACCAGACACACGGTGACGACTACAATAAGAACAATTGTAGCCAAAATGTCTAATAAGAAATACTGGAAGAAGTTGAGATCCCTTCCAGCAGACTTGAGATGATCAGAACCGAATTTGATGACGTGTTCGATCCAGAATGCTGCTCTCACCTCCGGTCGCTGTGGGGCGCTGCGGTATATTTGCGAAGCGAGGGAGACGCGATCTTTGTAGCTCGGATCAGTTAGTACTTTGACGATGTTATTGTATAAATCATCGGAGCTAAAGTCGTGAATATTCATAGCGATTCCGTAGCCTCTGTATTCAATGCGCTTGGCATTATACGGTTCATCCGAGTGTAGCGGTAAGCCAATCATTGGAACCTAGAACACAAGTTAATTATTTCAGTTAAGAAATTAAATGATCCATTTTATACGAGTTATTGAAAATGTAATTTGGGACTTCTAAGTGCCAGCATCCATGCATGTGTAGTTTAACTGTCAATTAAAATGAGAAGCTATTTACATCCTACCACACAAACTTTACGAAGATAATTAGTTTTAGACTATTACCATCTACCAATGAAAGTTCTAAAATGAATATTTACTGTGTGCTTTGACACAGACACAGGTGTGGTAATATTTTTTTGCTGCGTAGACGTGGAGTCTCTAACTATTCATTCATTTGGATTTGGATTTATATATAATATATATGTATAATATATATATATTATTTATATATATTCACTCTAACGCTTAAATCAAATTTAAAACGTATTCATTTTACCCCATGGTAAACGGATTCATATTGTCCGTTGTTTCCGCAATGTGTGATGAACAGTTTTGTCTTTGGATGACCCAGAATGTCTTGCTGTGGAACCCACTTCTCAAGTCTAACGTTGGCTGGGATCGTCAGGTTGTATGTATTCTCGAATTTCATTAAGACACTGTACCTTTCCAGTCTACCAAAGGCCGTCAGTAACTCCTCCGTCATAATTCTAGGTAGAGTCTTTGTCATGGTTCCAAATGTCACAAGAATGGTTCCGTGAGTTGAACCATTGAGAAAATCTTGGAGATCCTTCGAAACGTTTTTTGCGGGTCTTGTTGACAGACCTCCGATGTTAATGATATTGGGCATTGTGGGTCTCACGTATTCAAGCACAGAATCGCGAGTGCTCATGAAAATCTGAGATTGTCCTACCAAGTCCTCTAACGAGTCAAAATGCCCGTATTTACGATATTCATAAAATATGTCCACAGGGAGTTTTAGATTTATAAAACCGGACCCCATGAATAGCTCCATGAGGGTGTTTTGAATTCGCTGCTTGAAATTCATGCTTTCCGTTAAGGCGCCAAAAGCACTTGGAACGAAGGAGGGTAGCCAGGGAACGGGAACATGTCGAGGGTCGATCACTTCTGCGTAGGTCACCCATGGAATGTGAAGACGGAATGGAAGTAGGTACAAACAGCTGGTCAAGAAATTTCCGTCAACAACGGCAATGTCAAATTTTACGTTCTCAAGTGGTTTAATCACGTCTTCACTATTCAACAGAACCTGTCGGCACTCAATCTGCATCAGTTCTTTAGCCATTTTCAGCAATTCGTATTTCGACACCTTGTCTATGGACATTCTCACCAGGGCTTCAAGCATGTCGTCGTGACTCGAATTGGGTGCCATGAACCCCGCTATCTTACCGTGATAAGGAACTGCTTGAAATTGCTCGTTGTCTGGGGACAGAATGTCCTTTGGCAGGAGGTCGCTGATTAAGAAATGCACTCTGTGACCTCTTGTCATTAGTTCCTCGGCCATCAACTTAAAGTTGGATAGATGACTTCTCTGGGGTAACGGCATCATCAGTATCCTATAAGATTCAGATTCCCTGGCAACCATCAGCAGCTGAAACCAAACCAATGGAATCCACAAGCTACCAGTTATTCTTGAGATCATGTCTGCGATTTTCTGAAACTGAATAAAGCATCGACTTTAGATCTATTTTTGAATTTGGAACAAATTCTAGTCTTTTCGACTAGGGATCTTATACATCTGTCAGCCAGATGACACCTCATGGGTACTGATAATGCACCTGCATACAAATAACTATAGAGTAGTGAGTGTATGACAGTTGCACGTGCGCTATGTTTTACCGTACATAAATGCCCAGAGTTAGATTACTCACTGAATGGCATTGCCTGCCTTGCATCAGCTTCGGGATGCTTCTCACAGTTAGAAGGTGCTCGGTATAGTTTTGTTAAAACCATTGCTGTCGGGTCAGAAATGTACACGCCCAATGACGGTCCTCCATACATTATTGTCTTTGACATTATTTTTTGGGTGAACACAATGCAGCTGTTGTCAGTTCTATGTTGATGTTCATTAAAAGCGTACGGGTAATGTCGACGCGAGTGCTTACACACTCGAAAAGCTTTCACAGGGTTAAATGTAAAAATGACATGCCTAGGCCTACAATGCATGTCTCAATAGAAGATTTACGATCAAGAGATTGAAAGGAAATGTACTGTGAATGGGGTCAAGTTTATAAGTTACATTTACCTCCGTGTTCTCTGCTCCGTTTAATTTAAGAATAGGCCTACTATTGAACTTAACACTACTTAACATTACTTAACACTACTTAACACTCTTTCTGCTTAGCTTCTGATGACGAGTAAGATTGTTTTTTGGAATCATCCTAGCAGAAATTAAGTCTCTGGCAACTCGTGCCCAATGAAGACCTAGTTTTGAACTATAAAGTACTGATCAAACCACTTAGATGAATTGTATCGTATTGTTGGCTTATTACGCTTTATACTTTATAATTTATGAGGCATTTCTCGTAGCATGAGCCCTTCAGAAGCGCTTCCCGTAAAGACACCCTGTGAAAAAGACAATATTTGGGGCGAAAGAAAATGAACAAATGACCATGGTCTTGGCAGTTCCCAGTTGACACAATGATACGATGTAAATGCATTGTATCCAAAGCTTAATATGGCGGAGAATAATATGTACCAATCGGCCAACTCTGGCTGAAACAATATGCAATCTCTAACTAACCATAGCCAACTAAAACATGTCTTCATCGTTAATTTTGAATGAAAATGTAAAATGTGACAGCCATTTCACGCTCTAGATATACAAAGATTTTTCTTTACAAGAAAAGGCTTATTGAAAGTAATCATTCATTCCTAGTAGAATGGAGGATGCTAATTCGATTTAGCTGGTAATAAATATTCGGGAAATTGTGGCCTCGGTAAGACATGGTTCTAAATTAACGAGAGAATTAAATCCAGGTTCTTGAGCGAGATGCATATAAAAAGAGCATTTCGACGAGATAATATTATTATCTCGTCTGAATCAGAGGGGAAGACCACTCTTCTTTTCTAAACAAAGTTACGAAACGAACCAATATTTATGACTCACATGTTCATCTAAAGTCCACGATGTTCTAATTTCTATTCAGAAATCTCAAGACGTAATTGAAGGCCTGAAGTAAGGTTCCGATTGACTTATCTTCTCCGTCTTGTGCTCTCTGCGTAGGCCACACCATTTTCTATCTTACTCGCATTCTCCCAATACTTCACTTACGCATGAGTGTTATACGTATTACCTGTCGTTAATTGCCTGAGAACTGGAACACCTGGGAAACGATTCTCCAGTGTCACGTACTGAGTGTCAACGATTCAGTTATGCAAAGGCAATGAAGGCGAATATCACGTTCCTCCACTTTTTGTGCTAATAAGATAGAGCAATGCTCTGACCCCGACCTTTAAACTTTATGGGTTTTTTTAAATCAAGATTTAAGGTTTTCATCTACAATACAGTTCAGGAAAGTCAGCACGCTTTTGGTCATTACATCTGGTTGACAAACAATAGAAGGTTTGACAACATCAAGCAATTAATCTCTCTAATCTCTATGCTGCAGACGTCCTGTAGACTTTGCAACAACTGCATCAATAGATCATGCTCAACAGTGTCTACATGGTGGGTTCAAAAACATTTATCACGAGATAAATTCCTCCAAAACCAATTGAGATTTTCTACAAAATTTAAGTGGAAAGAATTTTCAATAATCTCCGTAAATTTTAACAAAAATATTTTTATTGCTGAGAAATTAGAGTTGCTTCGATGTTATTATACTCCTCATTTTGAATGTGCACGTTCCGATAACGATTATTTCTTTAAGAATTTTATCACAAAGACATTTCTGTAAAACCCATATAATAACTGCATCATATGACATATTAAAAGTTGTGAAAAAACTGTTCATAAAGCAAGTTGTTAATATTTTAAAATATCTATAAATGTATCAGAGTCTTTACTTTTATCTCCGGTACCGTAGACCTGCAACATCGGTAGAGTTTTGGCCCAAGATTAAATGCGAATTCAGACGATGCGTAAACATAGACTGGCATATCATGTGAAATACTCAAAGAAGGCTGCAGCATGAGCACAGTGAGTGCTATCTGCAACGTGTTTATATAACGAGGTCATCTGTCGTCAGACAGGCAGGATGTGATCGACCAAACATTGGGAAAATAACGAAAATGTTGGTAAGCTGATTTTGTTCCAAACAAACTCAGCCTGGAACAAACAAAAGTACCAGAAAGATCGCAGAAGAACTACTCAGATCATTTCAGAATCTGTCAAGTTGAAACGTCGTGTGCGCTGTCAGAGATCATAAATCTTCTGCCAGTGACTGTGGCCCGAAGATTTTTTCATCGATTATACAACTTTTACCAATTAACCATCCGATCAACCGCGTTTAGTCTGTCGTCAAAAGCGCGATGTTCATGAGAGTAGTTTGCGTAGAAAGATTCGCAGGTAATATGAGACCAGCTTGCACAGGACTTAATCAACAAGGCCATACTGCGCTACAAAAAAGATTTCGAGCTTGTTTGAAAGCTGAGGTGGACACTGAACATGCATTGCAGTTAAGCCTAGGTGTTTGTAGTTTTCAAAATTATTTATGAACAATAATGTCACTCGACATTGAAAATGATTTAATTACTTCAGAAGTAACTGTTCATTTTGCTTCGTACTTCTGAAAATGAGAAATATAATTCTTACCAACTTTAATTTTTTAAGCAGTTAAATTATTTATTTAATATTTTCAATATTTTTAAAGTGTTCTTTCAACTGTAAATCCAGATTTTAAAAAGTCTATTGATTGCAGAGGAATTGCATTTGTCGGGTGGTACTTACTACCTTTTTTTTATTAAGCCACCCTGTAGATGGCATCGACCGATGCATTTCAAAGGTTGCAGTTCAAACGCTCGTATCTATTTGCAAAACTATTGCAATTCCGATAATAATTACATGAAGACAGAGAGCTTTTGTCCTAAAACAATTACAGCTGTAAACGAGACAAAACAGAAAAAGCAATTTATTAATAGCCTATGTTCAAACAACCAACACTTGATGAAAGTTTGTATCACCATTGTCCGAGGCGACCTCATCGCCTGGCGGAAAATCGACCTACTGGTAATGTATGCCATGACAAGATGACTCACCAATAATTGTTGGCTCAGTATCATCTTACCATTCTTACTATAGTTGTAGTTATAGTTATAGTTATAGTCTATAGTTATAGTTGACGCAAACAATCGTTATCTTGGCATATCTGAAAGCGATTATTGCTATAGTCAGATTCTTTTCCTGGACGAGTAAAATGTTATGCACGACGGAAATGTAAAAGAACTGGAAATTCATTTCAAGGATTTTCAAATTCTGGTTAGCGATGCCTCCAGAGTCGATCGTAGAATGAACGCAGAGAAAACCAAAAGTTCGAATGAAATCTGCCATTTGGCGCAACCGATTTATTTATGCTGCGGTGGGAAAAATTAATCGGATCATTCCGGTTTTACGATGTATGATGCGGTTATGTCCATTGACTGTAATAACGTTTTAGAGTATCAGCCAAGCCTGCTACTCATGATAATACTTAAGATTTAACTTCCATCCTACAACTGTTTATTTTGAACTCCTGCAACTTGTCTTTATGTACCGAATGAAGACTTTGAGAGTCGCTCGATTGCATACCGAGTAATCTGCGTAGCAGGAACAATAGCAGAGCATTGAGACGCAACTTCTGTTACTATTGTGGTTGTTAAGTGTGCATGATTGTGTAGCAGTTAGCATGCTGGACAGTCAATCGAGAGGTCGGGGTTTAAATCTCCGTCTGAATATATTATACTTGGTTCGAGATTTTTGCTCCTCCAGCGCCTCATAGGCAACCTAGCATTAATAAGTAGCAGTGAGTAAGCCTACACTAGCCATACACACTGTAGGTGGGAAGACGATACGTTGAGGAATAGAACTGGTCACCCGCCCACAGTCATCCGGCCCCATCCAGCGACAGTTTCCAAGTATCCTTCTCTGTCCGTTTTCCCTTTAAAACATTCAGATCATCACGTTGTTGGTCTTTATAAGGTCATCCTTGTAGGCCTATGCAAGCCACGTGACATATATGTGCACTTTAATTATCTCTAACTTTTGATCGGGTTCTCTATAATTACATCCTATTCTTCCGCTGTAGTTTCGTTTGATGTTTTATCAGGCCACGAAACATGCGGAAATCTTCTTAACCACAGATTTGAACCGTCTCGAGTTTTATTTTGTTTGCCACCACGATTGACTACATGTAAGTCTCACATTTTTGCAGCAACGTAGGCCTGCCCAATGCATTGGCATCACACTACATCCGTTATTCTTTCGAATCTTTTCAGGACTCCCATGCTCATGCATCTGCCTTCCATATATGCATAGCTGCACATCATTGCTGGTGGCTTTTCATCTAACGATTGATGTGGCAGAAGTCATCTACGGACCCAATCTCTCTGTCATCGATCGGGGTCATGTCAGCTGCATTTAATTTTCATACTTACTTTCCCGGTTTGATCGCGTATCTCACCTTAGCCACCTATTCCTGTGTTCTGTGTTTTAGATTTCATGCAGAATAGTTATATCGTTCTCAAAAAGCCACGTCTCTCAACCTATCGCCATTTGCTTAATTTAGTCTGTTATCGCCACTCACCACTACTTTCGTCATCACCTCTTTCACAACTAATGAAGACTGCTCTTCGTCAACAAAGCCTCAGACAGGACGATTGTCTGTCTCTCTGTCGCGCTGACGTCCTTCGTTGCAACGGGACCCTTCGTGCCTCCCTTCGCGTCCCTCTCCTGACGACAACGACACCAATGACAGCAACAATTCATATTTTCTCTCGATTCATTCATTCAGTATAAAAATTTATATAGCGCCCCTGCAAGGTTACTACTCAGGATGCCTCCCGTCTTGTTAATATAACCTGCCAGAAAACAGTCCGGTTGATGAATATAAACTCAAGTGCATGGAGTTCATTCATGGTGTGGCACGGTGGCTGATCGGTTACAGCGGTCGGCCCGTAACACTCGGTTTGCGCTGAGCGAGCTGGTTAGACCCTCGTCCGAGGCGTCAGTCGCTGAGTAGGAACCTTGAACAAGTTTTCGCGCACAATTGCTCTGCAGGACAACTGCAACTGCGCCGTCGAGGCGTGTGCACTTCTGAGCAATAGATTCTGGAAGAAGAGCGATATAAAATCTCAGAATAAATAAATTCACCCTGAGATAAATTGAATCGATGGAATAGGAAGTTATTTCTTCCTAGGATAAATTGAATAGAAGAGCTAATGGAACAGGGAGTTATTTCTTCCTAGGATAAAGTTAATCAAGAAGTTGATTCTTCCTGTGACAAATTGAATCGAGGAGTTAAGTCTTCCTAGGATAAATTGAATCGTGGAATTAATTCTTCCTATTATAAATTGAATTGAGGAGTTAATGGGACAAATTAGATCGGGAAATTATTTATTCACCTTATTTCTTGCTAGGATAAATTAAATCAAGGAGTTAATTGTTATTAGGACACATTGAATCGGGGAGTTAATTCATCCTAAGACAAATTGAATCGAGGAGTTAATTCTTGATAGGACAAATTGAATCGGGGAGATAATTCTTCCTAGGACAAATTGAATCGGGGAGTTAATTCTTGATAGGACAAATTGAATCGGGGAGATAATTCTTCCTAGGACAAATTGAATCGGGGAGTTTATTCCTGATAGGACAAATTGAATCGGGGAGATAATTCTTCCTAGGACAAATTGAATCGGGGAATTATTTCTTGATAGGACAAAATAATTAGCTTCAGTCCGCACGCAAGACAGCTGCTAGACTTCCTTTCCATTGCACGCATACAATATAAAATTCTCATTCCAACTTCAAGTCTCAGCGGGGACTTGCTCATAAACCATAGATGGTTGACGTATATCCTTCGGACACATTCAGATTCGCTTTTCAAATGCTTGCATACAATGCAATACCATGAAAAGTGTACCTTCATGGCAAAATGAGCAGACAGTATAAAAGAGCCATTTCTCGCCCCCTCACCTGTAAGTGTTTAATGTCAGCAACGATTTTAATTATTATAATATGCGATAACAAAGTTGCATGATTTTCTTTCATATATATCACCCAGTTCAACTCGCATGTCTCAATATCGCAATATCTCACTGAAAATCTGAACAATCTTGTAAACTGGTTCGCGTGACATTTTAAATAAAACACTCACATAGAAATTAGGCTAATATTCCGACAAACAATACATGGCATGGACTCACTGCCATGCTCTAGTTTAATTTGTTTTCAGTTTATCGTTCCGTCCACGTTTCACCAATTTTCCACATACCCAAAATCCTATTTTCCAGACTACAAATGCACAACAGACAGCAATAAGAGCTACTGCAGCCAAAATGTCTAACAAGAAATACTGGAAAAAGTTGAGATCCCTTCCAGCAGACTTGAGATGATCAGAACCGAATTTGATTACGTGTTCTATCCAAAACGCTGCTCTCTCCGCCGGTCGCTGTGGGGCGCTGCGGTATATTTGCGAAGCGAGGGAGACGCGGTCTTTGTAGCTCGGATCAGTTAGTACTATGACGATGTTATTGTATAAATCATTGGAGGTAAAGTTGTGAATGTCCATTGCGATTCCGTAGCCCTTGTGGTTAATGCGCATGGCGTTATACGGTTCTTCTGAGTGCAAAGGGAAACCAATCATCGGAATCTAGGACGGAATTTACATATCGCATTTATTCAGTAATAATATAGGGTCTATTAGCACTCTAAGTCATCATGAATTATTAAACAGCAAGAGAAACTGGCAGTAGCAAAGGTTAGACAAAAATTTAGTCTACTTAAATAAAATAAGGGTCTACTGACTCTTTTCTCCTCAAAGCTGTCTACAGTCTAATGAAAAGCAATTTAAGGTTGCTGTAATTGTGGCGCTTAATGCTAGAGTGAAGTAAGTATATAGGAAATTTCCCTTTAGCATTAAGCTCCTTAATTTATTTTCGACTATTAGCATCTAGCGAAAGTAACAATATAATTAGATAATTAACTAATTAGCAATTAATTAATTATGCCCTAAGTAGATTTATTAATATGATCGTACTGTGATTGCCGTGTTCAATAATACAAGTGAAATAAAAAACGTATTCATGATTATTACCCCATGGTAAACGGATTCATATTGTCCGTTGTTTCCGCAATGTGTGATGAAAAGCTTTGTACTTGGATGACCCAGAATGTCCTGCTGCGGAACCCACTTCTCAAGCCTAACGTTGGCTGGGATCGTCAGGTTGTCCGTATTCCCAAATTTAAATAAGACTCTGTAACCTTCCAGTCGACCAAAGGCATTCAGTAACTTCTCGGTCATGATTCTAGGCAATGTGTTTGTCATGGATCCAAAAGTCACAAGAATTGCACCGTTACTGGAACCATTCAGAAAGTCATGGAGCTCCTTCGAAACATTTTTTGCGGGTCGTGTCGTCAGCCCTCCGATGTTAATGATATTTGGCATTGTTGGTCTCGCGTATTCGAGAACTATGTCACGACTACTCATGAAAAGTTGAGACTGTCGTGCCAAGTCGTCCAACGAGTCGAAATGCCCGTATTTGCGATAAGCTTCTTTGATGTCCTCTGGAACTTTTGTTGTAAGGTACCCCGTCCACAAGAATATTTCCGCCAGAGTGTTTTCAATTCGCTGCCTGAAGTTCATGCTTTCCGTTAAGGCGCCAAGGGAACTTGGAACGAAGGAGGGCAGCCAGGGAACGGGAACATGTCGAGATTCAAGCAAGTCTGTGTAGGTCACCCATGGAATGTGAAGGCGGAATGGAAGTAAATAGAAACAGTGGGTCAACAAATTTCCATCAACAACAGCTATGTCAAATTTCTCATTCTCAAGTGGTTTGATCACGTCTTCACTATTCAACAGAATCTGTCTGCACTCACTTTGCATCAGTTCGTTGGCCATTTTCATCAACTCATAACTCGACTCTTTCGCTATGGATCGTCTCACCAATATATCTGCCAACTCATCGAAACTAGCATCGCGTCCAAAGAATTCCGGTGTTTTTCCGTGATACAGGACAGTTTTAAATCTCTCGCTGTCTGGAGACAGAATATCCGTCCTTGGCAATTTGTCGTTGAACAAGAAGTGTACGCTATGACCTCTTGCTACTAGTTCCTCGGCGACGGACTTTAAGCAGAAGAGATGACTTTTCTGTGGTATCGGTATCATCAGTATCCGATAGGATTCGGATTCCATGGCAACCATCAGAAGCAGAATTCCAACCAGTGGAAACCACATGTTGCCAGTTAGCCTCGAAATCATGCCTGTGATGTTACGAGGGTCGTCGTTCGGTTATCCGAATAATCTGCGAAAGAGGAACAATGGTATATATAAATATATATATATTCTGTTTAATAAGAACGAAAGTGACACTCCGCAGTAAGTTACTAAAGGTCCAATGGTCAATGTTCGTAGCTCCTATCCAGATCGGTGAGGAGGGTTTTCTATTATGCATTGGCTATTAACTCTGTTCCTTCGGGCAAAACGAATGCAATTATGTGCACACAATTATGAATTTTCTTTAAAATTTCATTGCCAAATTCAACACTGGAAATTTATCGAACGCCACAGTGACTGAAAACAGATTTGACTGCTGCGCATGACAGAGTGAGTGAATTTTAATAAATGTTAAATTGTTTGCTATGAACACTTTGATTATCTTTCCATGGCATATGATACATTTATTTGTTGTATTCAACTAAATATTGTAGTGTCACATTAACAGAGATTTATAGCGAATTGGCTTAGTTGGCATCTGTATGAAAGAAAACAAGCAGTAGTCATCACTGGTATTGATTCATAAATGTTAACTATCGTAATTATACGGAGTGCTGCCAAGGTTTAACATTGGCGACTACCACTGTATGTCGTACTCAACAGTTTTACTCTTGAATCGTCAAATATTATGAAGACGTTTCTTTCTACTGTTTTCTTTCAATCAACCAATCGAAATTTATATTGCGCAATCTCAGATTACACCTCAGATACGCTCCAGACTCAGACCTAAATTAGACTTAAAAGTAAACTTCAGCAGCTAATGAAACAGAGAGCAGGTAATGTTCGGGAGATGGTACATAGTCCTGGATTTTCTGAGCAGGTATAGAGTAGATCTATATACGGCGATTTGTCGGGCTTAAATAAAATAAGTTCACGGTACGTGTTATTTTGACAAATCATCCACGTTGAGGTTTATAGTGGATCGCGACTGAATAGTTTACACTGGGTGTTCGTTCTGTGCATGCCATTTCCTTTCGCCCTCACATTTTCCTGGTATTTCAAAAGAGCATGAGTTATACGTACCAACTGTTGACGATTGCAAAATAATTAGAGTCGGTTACAACGAGTGTGACGTTGAGATGAATCTTGACGTCAGGTAACAAAGACAAATGGGACGAAAATCACGTGTCGGTTTTGTCACGCAATGAACACCCATGAACTGAAAAATGCGCTTATTTTGTGGAGCTTTGTTGAAATATCAACCTGTAGACTTTGTATCAACGACTCATCTTATCAGGAGTATGGTCAACTGTGGCAAAGTTCGTCGTTGAGGTCTATACATCTGTTTTTAAAAGAATAGAATGCTTGACAAGGTCGAGATCTATGACTTACAACGTCCTTAGACTCTGCATCAAGAGTAAGGCTTAACAGAGTCTAACCGGTGTTGTTTAGTGCAAAAGTCGAGATTGTCTGTAAACGATTGCATCAGTTTTAAAAAGAATTAAAGTATCAAAATTTCACAATGCCAATGAGCAACGTGATGAAATTTGTAAACATAATTGTTTTTCGCTTATTATTTTTAACTATAATCTCTTAACCTTCATTATTATTATTATTATTATTATTATTATTATTATTATTATTATTATTATTATTATTATTATTATTATTATTCTTATAGTCACCGAGTAAATAGGCAGTCACGGCATATTGATTTTATCGAAAGACGCATCCTAAATGTCGGAGAAGCAGTGGTTTAAAACCAATGGCTACTAGAATAAGTTTTAGTAAGAAGTTATTACAATAGGAAAGAAATCTAGTGATACTGATTTTGCGAATTGCGACTTATGATATATAATGTTATTTTCATGTCTGCTGGTCAGGTTTAAAACTGACAACCCTTCTTCCATTTTAGTTGCTGGAATCAAACCACATCCAAATTTCATTTGAATACGTTACGCCTGAGCGTAACATTGAAGTCAATCGTCGAATAAGAAAGTGGATAAACAAATAGGTTTGATGCATCTCCGTGTAAAGTCTACCAACCCAATGCCAAAGTCAAAATGAGGCTTCTGAATAGACCATTTTAACCGATACAATTTTCCATCGATTTATCTCTGATGTAGGCCTGTGTGCCGTCGTCGATATTGGCCTATTAGACATGTCACGCTCTTCGCATTTCTAGACGTGATGAAATTAATCAAGATATCCTGTTCCGACTTTCTTTCGTTTATGGGTGGACCACGAAGAACTCAGTTTCAGCACCAGTTACAGCAGGTGTTCCACAGGGCTTAATTAGTCCTCAGATCACCCTTAATCATACATACGGTCAATCTCACAAAGAAGATCTCATTTTAACCCATATTCGTCAGTAAACTAATCGTATCGTTACATATCGTGTCCGAGACTTTGCAAAGCGCTTTATGCATTACTGGTTTTATGCATTACTGGTTGGTTAGAAGCGCTATCGGTGAGACGAACCCTCTTGACGCCCGGATATACTTGAAGAGTCATCTGTCTGACACAAGGACCTTTGTGTCTGAACTGAAGATAATCGTAAAGAAGGTGCAGACCTGGGTGTCTTCAAATAAGCTGAAGCAGGGAGTAGACGGAATTTTGCTTGAGATGGACAAAAGGTGGACGGGATCCGGGCTGTAAAATGCAACGAGCTGACCAGATGACCAGAAGTTTCTAGAGATTCTGTATGAAACCCTCTCCATGTACAAAATTGTATATGTATGAGCTATTTGCTTCTTTCAGAAGGTACTATTTTCTACAGCCGCCGCCCCCATACTATGGTCAAACGGCGAAATTTATTATTTGAAGCCTGCTACTTCAGTTAATACTTAGTTCCTTGGCTCATTGGCCATTGCAACTCCGCCATCGAAGAGTAGCCGACGTTTCTGATACGACAGGTTCAATAGGTGGCCAAATGTGAGGCCGGGGGTCAAAACCCGCCGTTTGTCGGGTCCTAGTTATTGAGAAAAGTTGAAACAGGCGAGAGGGGTCAAAAACACAGAAAACCGTTTTGTGGTATATGTTGCAAATAATATGTTTGTTTTCAATATCTGAAATTACAAATGTTGAATTCAAACACTTAGTTTGAAAAAATGACTTTTGATGCATGTGGTGTCAATATTGGCATTGCAAAATATGCATGCTTTCAGAGGTGAACAACCTAGATTTCTTCTCCCTACCTGCCATAATTTTCAAAGTAGTAACCAGTTTAGATACTGTATGCTTTATTCATACGGAATATATAGCCCTTTATTGTCCAGCAAAACCCTGGAGCGTTCAAGTAATACTTGCTAAGAACTTTGATGACACGAATATTCCGAGACTTTGACTTCGATATTCTCAGTTGTCTTGATTTTTGCTAATGAAAGAGTCAAACAAGTATAACTTAAGTTAGAAAAAATCTATTTTGATTCTATAAAAATTAATTGGAAGAACTTTAATTGTACAATATGATTTAATAAAAAAAGTCAAAAAGACAAGTGATGGGTTTTGACCCCCGGCCTCACAACTGTGCAGACCGAACCTTCGCTAAACTTGCCAAAGGCATCAACCTACCATGTGGTTCTTCTTTAAAACAGAACAACACTATATCGGCCTGTCAAACATTTGTGCTTTTTCAGTCAAAACAGCCAGAAATATCTTAGTAAAGATTTTCGTTAGATTTCACATGCGCCACCTAAATGTTTTGATACTTAGACGTATTTTTCCGATAGATCATTTAACAGTCGAATACGAGTCCATACTTCGCTGTTTTGAAGGTGAACGGAAATGAACATGTGTCACCTGAATGCAAACTTTATGTTCTATAGCCTAACTTTCATTCCTCTTGCGATCTGCATCTGTAAGTTGTTTGCTTTGAACTCATGCAAGAATGTTCTGCCTAAACGATGAGCATCCAAAGTGACCATGTAATGTTGTTGATATGGAGCTTTGAACTTTTTCAAGTATTAAGACAAATATCCGATCCATTATTCGTACTCACCAAAGCCTCACCTCTTGCTATCTCACCACAGGTTTTACACTCAAGACTGAAAACATTGATTTTTCAAAAATCCTATCCTAAATCCTCCTCTTCTCCCTCCATTCTTTGCTCCAACTAGACACACCACCCAACTTAGCCATCTAATTGTCTGACTTTCCAGACTCTGGGTTTTGACCCCTGCCTGTCAATTTTGTTCTGATTAAGCGCCTGTGAAGAAGCTGGTTTCCGCGACTTAGCTTTTAGTGGTGCTGTAGAAAGGTTGAGATTACGATTACAATTTCGATGGTGCTCGTTATCAACATTACGCCCGCGGAATATTCTGATCCATTTATTACAAGGGAGATCTCTGTTATACAGCAGAAGACGAAAAATGCTTTTAGAAGGCTAATTTAAATTTGTCCGATACCGAAGAGTGCATTTTGCATGCTTCTGTCAAAAATTCGTAAACCATGGTTATAATGCTCATGATTTTACAGTGGAGAAACCTATCCATTAACCTTTAAAAACCCATCCTAACCTTTCAATTACCAAGTACGCTATCACTTCAAATGGATGAGAATATAATAGTGCAAGATAATCCTGAAGAAACTGTTTTCAGATATCGGTTTTAACATCAGTTGGTACAAGAGATTCTTCATTCTCCATACATGACATACTCTGTTGGCTATGGAGCACTATTACAAAATGGTAAAAGAATAAGATAAAAGAATGTTATAAAAATGTATTCCTCACCGGATCGGGTCGGTTAGGGGTACAGGGATACATACAAATATGTTCATATATTTAATTATATACATATAAACGGCTAACATAGTCCAAGGTCATCTTAAGGTCAATTATTATTACCTGCGATGAACATCTGTACCCTTTTATTTGGCTAACATATCTTGGATGAACATGTTCCAATCAATGTTTGATTGAGGTAGCAGAACAACTTCTAAAACCGATTGAAGAGGCTTTTTAAGATTCGAATTTCTCGGAAAATAATGACAAATAAGGCAAGTTTGTTCGACATACTACCATATAACTTAATTTGCTTTCAGCTTACCATTTCTACCACGTTTCAGCAATTTCCCACCTACCCAAAACCCTAATTTCCAGATAACAAACACAGAACAGACAACAGTAAGAACTACTGCAGCCAAAACGTCCAATAAGAAATACTGGAAGAAGTTGAGATCCTTTCCAGCAGACTTGAGGTGATCAGAACCGAATTTGATGACGTGTTCGATCCAGAATGCTGCTCTCTCCGCCGGTCGCTGTGGGGCGCTGCGGTAGATTTGCGAAGCGAGGGAGACGCGATCTTTGTAGCTCGGATCAGTTAGTACTTTGACGATGTTATTGTATAAATCATCGGAGGTAAAGTCGTGAATGTCCATTGCGATTCCGTAGCCCTTGTATTCGATGCGCATGGCGTTATACGGTTCATCCGAGTGTAACGGAAAACCGATCATCGGAACCTGAACATAAAGTACTGCTTCACGCAATGTATTTACACTCGCGATATCTTTTCAACAGAACCAGTAGCGTACAGATATAAGACATAGAACTGGATCAAGAACAAAGACGGCTTTAAGGATGCGCAGAGCTGTCGTACGGGGCCCTCAACCTCAGGGATTAGGAAGGGGTGAAATGTCACAGAAAAGTCACATGTACAAGATTTCCTAATAAGAAATTGTGGGTTCGATTAAATCTTATTTGTGTCGATAAAACCATTAGTTTGGTTAGTGAATTTATTAATTTTATAATTAGTAATGCATAGCTTCGTTTTGATGAATTAATAGAAGCTAATTAATCTTCAACCTAGCTTACTTGCTAATTCAAACTTATTAGTAACCAAAATCTTGCTAAGTCTTATTTTACTTGAAAGTTGTCTAATTCCTTGTAAAATCTCATACGTTGCTTCATAATCACCTACATCATATCTATGTATAACATTTGCTGGACGCTGTCATTGTGACCAAACATTTGAATTTTTAATCTTTTATTAATGTTTAAAAGAAGAACTGCCTTTCATAATGACATTGTTAATGAAAGATAATGCACATTGCTGTTGAAAAACTTACTCAGTAAGGCAAGCTTAAATTGAATTGGGATGTGATTGCTTAAGCAATTACATTAATTGCTTCTGGCAATATAATAATATGAGAATCGTCAGAAGTATCCAGTACCTTCTGAAACATCAAATTTCTTGCGACATAATTATGTCTTAATAAAGCGGACATTTGATGTTTCAGCATTTGTAAAACAATTAGTAAAGAAATTGATTTGAAAGAAACACGTGGATCTGCACGTATATGGGTTGCAAAAAACTATTCCACTTTTATGAGGAACCAAGTGTGTGTTGCAACATCTTCCATTGATTCGCTTCGGTTCCTGTGATTTCGTAAGCTACAACTTAAGGCAAATCATCGCCATATGGACAATTAACCAGTTAGGCAGTTACCATCAGTTAATTGGTTAACACCAGTTAACCAATAAACTACCTTTGTGTAACACAGGAAACTATAAAAGACTATTTACATATCAGTACAACTATTGCCATCTAGCAAACGATGCAAGAAAACTAGTATTCAGAAATCTATTGCTGAAAATGGAATGACAAATCCTACAGTTGTCATTAGCCTAACAGAAATAAAATCTCTAACTAAAATAACAAACGTATTCATATTACCCCATGGTAAACGGATTCATATTGTCCGTTGTTTCCGCAATGTGTGATGAAAAGTTTTGTCTTTGGATGACCCAGAATGTCCTGCTGCGGAACCCACTTCTCAAGCCTAACGTTGGCAGGGATCGTCATGCTCTCCGTATTCTCGAATTTCCATAAAACTTTGTACCCTTCCAGTCGACCAAAGGCAGTAATAAATTTCTCCGTGATGATTCTAGGTAGAGTCTTCGTCATGGTTCCAAAAGTCACAAGAACTGCACCGTGAGTAGAACCATTGAGAAAGTCCTGTAGATCTTTCGAAAGTTTTTTGGGGGGTCTTGTTGTCAGCCCTCCGATGTTAATGATATTGGGCATTGTTGGTCTCGCGTATTCGAGAACTATGTCACGACTACTCATGAAAAGCTGAGACTGTCGTGCCAAGTCCTCCAAAGAGTCGAAATGTCCGTACTGCCGATAAGCTTCCTTGATGTCTGCCGGAAGGCTTGGAACTATGAACCCCGTCCACATGAAAAATTCCGCCAAAGTGTTTTGAATTCGCTGCATGAAATCCATTCTTTCAGAGAAGGAAGTAAGAGAACTTGGAACGAAGGAAGTCAGCCAGGGAACAGGAACAAACCGGGGCTCGATCACGTCAGCGTAGGTCACCCATGGAATATGAAGACGGAATGGAAGCAGATATAAACAGTGGGTCATAAAGTTTCCATCTACAACTGCAATGTCAAATATTTCGTTCTCAAGAGGTTTGATAGTGTCTTCGCTATTTAAAAGAACCTGTCTGCACTCAGTCTGCGTCAGTTCCTGAACCATTTTTAGAAACGCTTGCGTCGACTCCTTGTCTATAGACCGTCTCACCAAAACGTCAACCAATTCGTCATAACTCGCATTGGGTCCCATGAAATCCGGAATCTTCCCGTGATACAGAACAAACTGTAAACTTTCGTTGTTGGCAGACTGGATGTCCTTCTTCGAAAAATCGTCACGATACAGGAAGTGTACTCTGTGACCTCTTGCTAGTAGTTCATCGGCAACGGCTTTTAAGCAGTAGATGTGGCTCTTCTGTGGTGTCGGAACCATCAGTATCCGATAGGATTCGGATTCCAAAGCAGCCATCTGCAGCAGGAACCCAGCCAGTAGTGGAAGCCATTCGCTGCCAGTTTTCTTCGAGATCATGTTGTGTGATTTTCTGCAACTGAATAAAGCATTGATTTTAGATCTATTTGTTAACACGGTGTTGTAGACTAGGCATATGTCAGCCAGATGACATCTCAAGAGTACTTGTCTGGCGAAGAATCTGTGTAGGCATACGCATGACTACAGGAACCTTGTAAGCTGGCGTATGCAATCCTCACACGCATTTATCTACTATAGATCTTTTCGAAAAAAATTAAGTCACAGAGGGTAAATAATGTCCTAAAATTGGCAGTTACTGAACTATTTGGTACATGACGATACTTATGTTTCTCCTGAAGTGTCATTGTTCTCAGAGCAAAAAGGTTAGAGGTAACACAATATGCTATCAAGCTTCTATACAATTCTTCGGAAATGTTAAGGTGAGATCAACATTCAACAGAGCAGTTTTTAGGAGTCTGATGATAAGCACATTATATATCAAAGGCCAAACGAGTGCTTGCACAGGTTCAAAGAAAACTATCACACAAGTTTTCCACAATCACTTTTGTGGAGGTAGGCCTAAACATCACTTGCTTACATGTCAATTCGAACTTTCAGTTGTGTGTTTTTGAATTTGTTGCTTGAAAGGTGTGAGGATGACAGTTAACGCACAGTGATTAAAGTAAATGTTTGCGTATATGTTACATGTTACTTGTCTTGAAAGTTTAAAAATGCGTTCAAACTAAGCAGTCTTTAAACTTAGTGTCGAAATCTATTTATTTTCAGCCCTGCATGTAAGAGACTTTCTCAAACCAAAATATTAATAGCAGTGTCTTAATTACCCATGAATGCAATTGTGTACGATACAGTCGACACCCTAAGCCTGAAAGTGGGGAAGGAATCCCTCTCCTTAACTCCCAAGAATTTACTGTACTTTTTTACGATTACATTACAATTAAATGAAATATCTGCGTCCAGATAGTCTGAAAAATGGCATCGTGCTTTTATTGTTAGTTATAGCTGTCATGGCGAACACGTGAGCAACTCAATGTCAGAACGTTTGTCTATCTTGCGTTCTGGAGCGCGTTCCAAGGATGCTTGTTATAGCATCATGACATTGCGTAAACTCTGTTGAAATGAATTAGAAAGAAAATAGCCATTGAATTTTATTTTTGTATTTTACGATGTGAGAAAGCTCCCTCGAAGTAGGTAGAAAACGATATTTATGCAAATACCATATAGGCCTAGGAATAACATTCTAAGCTTATAGCATAATTTATTTAGGTATTATACTGATGCGAATCTGTGTAAGCCATTCCATTTCCTATCTCATTCGAATTCTCCTGATACTTCAGATACATAATTAGAAGTTATATACGTACTGCCCAAACTTGAATCAGAGGATTTGGTCTGGAAAAAACAATCTTCACGTACTAAACGACAACGACTTCAAATCGCACAGGCAGTAGTCTGCGTCAAGACATAGACCTGATTGATAGACATGCGCTGGCATGCAGAAGCTGCGTTGAGACTTTGACATGTAGACTTTGCACAGATATCTATGTTTATCAACAGTTTATGTATTATAGACAAAGGCATCTCGTGGGTCGTAACATCTGCTCGGTAAGTAATGGAAACTTTGACAGTTGGGGACTTACAGTATATGAATATTATTGTCGTAAAACGAAGTATTGACTTTGCTTCGAAGTCTGAAGATTGTCATTGACAACACGGCGAGTGTCTCAAAGTTCGTCGTTAAACAGCTGCATTTATCTGTAAAAGAATCAAATATCCGACAATGAGAAGTCTTAGAAACATCTTATCTTGAAATAACTGAACTGCAACACTAGAAGTCGCCGAACGGAGGATAACAATCGGAGCGGCCAATGACCCGATAACCTACACGTGCTGAAGACAGTAATTGTCTGAGTAAAATCCATTGTTACAGATAGATTTGATCGCAGCTCCAGATGTAAGCCATTCCATGTAGCAATCGTCCAGTAATACATAGACTGTTGGTAAGGCATGGCATCATTTTATGTTCCGTGTACTTTTTATGCACGTTTTGAATATTGAGAACATTCCCACATTCCTAGATAGTTAACAATTTCGTAGGCGATTGAATTAATGAACACTTGCAAAAACTACTTCAAATTGTGTCCATTGCTAACACTGAACTGAAAACACTTCTGCACACAATGACATAGCTGGAAGATCCAATTTGGCTTGTGACAGTTTTAACTTTTTCCACGATCAATCTAGTATACAGGACGAGGATCCTCATTTTGAAATTTGTGATTGATTGATTGATTGATGCGTCACGCGAACAAGAAATCGTTTATTCTGGACAATCATCCACAAAGTAAATCAGTGCCGCAGTTGAGAGACTGCTTAGTAATGCAGCACTATTTCACAGCAAGAAAAGGAATTGAATATCCGATGACAATTTTCGCGAGTTGCCTTTTCTCAATAATAACCACCAGCGGAATTTCGTTAGAACCCATACAGCAAATTCAATAAAATTGTGTATAACCGACACTAATTTAGCATAATGGCTAAATATATTTGAAGCAGTAATGTAGTATTTCCAATAGTCCGCATCTATCTACAATTTGAAATACAATTTCAATAGTTGTCTAAATCTGATATATATAATCAACCTAAAAATTATGCCCCAACACTACTCTAGGCTGATGTCAAAAGAGACCCTGAGAGACCCTGAGGTTGTACTCTTTTGAAACAATAAATCAGTCAATAAATCAATCAATCATTGAAATTCGATTCTTTGATATCAATTTGGCGATATGCAAACTCGGGTAATAGTAACATATTACTATTACTGTAATACTATTACTGTAATCAAGTGAATTGTAATATTTGTAACTATTACTGGGATATTACCTACTTCACCTACTCTACTTGCTTTTATGGTCAGTTACCTATGAAGATCATATAATTCTCATTAGTTTATAATTTGCCCTACCTCGTTAAATATTAGCATATTCGTTAGTTAAGATTAATTAAGCTTTGTTCCTCTATCTCATTTTCAGTCATTCTAGTCTCCTTTTGACCTCTATACTCGACTACTCTACATCTAATTTATTAGGTAGCCCTAACTTGCCCGACCCTTCCGTCCTTAATTGAGTCTCCGATGCAATTGTAATTTTCTTTGTTAGAAAGTTTTATATTGATTGATTGTTTGATGTTTCAAATAGGGCTTATAAAATAAAGTTTGGAATTGATGAACATGATTTACTCAGGGCCGGAATTTGTCAAGTATTGTCACCCTGTTCTGAACCATTTGAGGGCTTATTCCCTCTTTATCCGTTTACCTTAATCTTCTCCCTTCCGTTTCACTCTTCCTACGTCTCCGATTTCATGGCATTGTCGCTAAGACTGATAGACTTCACGAAATATTTTGGTATGACCACAGACCAATTTATACGTCTTAGAACGTCTATATATATATATATATATATCCTCGTGATTTACGCTTACAATTACAATTACAAAAATAATTACGTGAACAGAGAACGGTGCGATAGACGGAGTTCTTTCTGTGCACTCGTGGCTGAATTGCAGTTTATCGTCGTCCAAAGTTCAAGCCTCGCAGGCAGGATTTGAATCCGATAGAACCTCCGGCGCATCCCAGAAGTCCAATCGAAGCAATGATTGATGATCGCTGAGAGCTTTTAAATCACGGACTTTTCTGGATTAATCCGTTCGACAACAATAGATCCGGGTTGCAAACCAATCTGCCCGTTTTCTTAAGCGACACGTTAGTAGCCGTGCCTCCGTCGTTAAACGATCCGTCAATTCCCTGGTCGCTCGTTCGGATAATAGCTCCCTTAATTAGGTTAGTCCTATTTTCGTTTGCATCAGCTTATCCATGGATAGACCGACAAATAGATAGGATTTAAATGGGATACTTGGATTGGCTTTTAGAATGTGGAATTGAATACTAGACAGGATACTATTCTATTTACGGATTTATAAAGTGCCTCTCACAGTACAACCTAATCAGATGATGTTGAAATTCCCAAGGTGAGATATTAGGATGTATTGGATTGGATCAACAGCATTGTCATGAATTCATAAATTGTCACTGTTTAATGACTAAGTATCGATCGATAGCTCTGAGCATTTGTGAGTAAATTAATTGCTCAAGATTCATACACGGAAACCGAAGACTCGAACCCGCACTCTCTCAGAGTTAGGCCTACATGGCGAACGGTATAACAAATCGGATGACGTTACCCGTCAATTCCCTGGTCACTCAAATTACTGCACAAAACACTTATTAGGCGTCCTCATGTTCCCTAAGCAGCCACAGTTCCCACGGACTGAACCTTTCACGAACTCAAACCTAGCAAACTCTATGACTGAGTGACTGTTCGATTCCTCTCTATTATCATGAATATGTAAGTCGCTTCGTTTTGACAGCGATACTTCCTTTCCAATGAACTAAAATATATTATAATAGGCCTATCCGTATTTTGGGAAGGGTTAAGCTGGGTTAATGGACTAGGTGGAATTAGACAGAGTGCAATGGCATGATAAAGAAGTGTGTGAGTAGTTGAATACGATAGAATTCGAGGAGGTTGGCTCGACTGGACTTGGATATTTTAGGAACAGATAAAACACACCTGCTTCTTGCTTTGTTCGAGGTGCTATTTAATCCAACAAATAAAATATAGTGTACATGCAGCAATGCATTTAGACAGGAAGGCAATGTGTGAGATGGAATAGGATGGAATAGGATGGAATAGGATGAAATAGGATGGAATAGGATGGAATAGGATGGAATAGGATGCAATAGGATGCAATAGGATGGAATAGGATGGAATAGGATGGAATAGGATGGAATAGGATGGAATAGGATGAAATAGGATGGAATAGAATGAAGTAGGATGGAATAGGATGGAATAGGATGGAATAGGATGAAATAGGATGGAATAGGATGGAATAGGATGAAAATGGATGAAATAGGATGGAATAGGATGGAATAGGATGGAAATGGATGAAATAGGATGGAACAGGATGGAACAGGATGAAATAGGATGAAATAGGATGGAATAGGATGGAATAGGATGGAATAGGATGGAATAGGATGAAATAGGATGAAATAGGATGGAATAGGATGGAATAGGATGGAATAGGATGAAATAGGATGGAATAGGATGGAATAGGATGGAATAGGATGGAATAGGATGGAATAGGATGGAATAGAATGAAATAGGATGGAATAGAATGGAATAGAATGAAATAGGATGGAATAGGATGGAATAGGATGAAATAGGATGGAATAGGATGGAATAGGATGGAATAGGATGGAATAGGATGGAATAGGATGGAAATGGATGGAAATGGATGAAATAGGATGAAATAGGATGGAATAGGATGGAATAGGATGAAATAGGATGGAATAGGATGGAATAGAATGAAATAGGATGGAATAGGATGGAATAGGATGGAATAGGATGGAATAGGATGGAATAGGATGGAATAGGATGGAATAGGATGAAATAGGATGGAATAGGATGGAATAGGATGGAATAGGATGGAATAGGATGGAATAGGATGGAATAGGATGGAATAGGATGGAAATGGATGAAATAGGATGGAACAGGATGGAATAGGATGGAATAGGATGAAATAGGATGAAATAGGATGGAATTGGATGGAATAGGATGGAATAGGATGGAATAGGATGAAATAGGATGGAATAGGATGAAATAGGATGGAATAGGATGAAATAGGATGGAATAGGATGGAATAGGATGAAATAGGATGAAATAGAATGGAACAGGATGGAACAGGATGGAACAGGATGGAACAGGATGGAACAGGATGGAACAGGGTGGAACAGGATGGAATAGGATGGAACAGGATGGAACAGGATGGAACAGGATGGAACAGGATGGAACAGGATGGAACAGGATGGAACAGGATGGAACAGGATGGAATAGGATGGAACAGGATGGAATAGGATGGAATAGGATGGAATAGGATGAAATAGGATGGAATAGGATGGAATAGGATGGAATAGGATGGAATAGGATGGAATAGGATGGAATAGGATGGAATAGGATGGAATAGGGTGGAAAATTAGATCATAGAAAAGAGTAAATGGCCGGAGAGAGCAAGTACATGCATGTGTGGATAAAAGAATTAATATGGGATAAAGAGTTTGAACGACATTTACACAAGAACGATAGCTTTTGCCAATTTTGAACTCTTGCAAACAGATGTCAATTGATAAAGAGAACAAGTACTACCTGACCAACTGTGACAAGGAAGAAGAAGATACTGAATATTCAGAAGCAGAAGTTGAAGATGAAAGAGATGATGATGATGATGATGATGATGATGATGATGATGATGATGATGATGATGATCATGCTGATGATCATGCGAATTCTATTGTATTGTATATATCTACAGAGTTTTATCGCGCCTATCCCAATACAATCCAATCAGAGGCGCTACCAACGCGAAAAGCCCCGCGGGAAAAGAAACTTTTAAGAGTACGGGCAGAAACAGATGTAACGCCCGTTAAAATCAATGAGCGAGTCGTAAGGGCAGTATCGTCCGAAAGCATGATGCCAGCAGAAGCGCGAGTCCAATATACCACGAGGTCATGTCGGTCTAATAAACGGAGAGAGCGACCAGAGGTAGCGACAGAGGACGATGGATTGGGGCCCAATGATAGCATCGAGACGGACCCAAAAAAGCTCTGGAGAGACTGGAAGAAGATAAGAACTTTAATCCGAATGCGGGCTATGATGATTATGATGATGATGATGATGATGATGATGATGATGATGATGATGATGATGATGATGATGATGATGATGATGATGATGATGATGATGATGATGATGATGATGATGATGATGATGATGACGATAATGACGATGACGATGGCGATGACGATGACGGTGGTGGTGGTGGTGGTGGTGATGATGATGGTGATGATGAGGATGCTGCTGCTGCTACTGCTGCTGCTGATGATGATGATGACGACGACGATGATGATAATAATAATCATGATGAACAGTGCAACATGTATATTCAATAGAACAAACACGAGAAGAAAGAAAGCAAGAAGATGATGAGGATGAAGAAATGTTGATGAAGATGGATGGGCGGCTGATTCAATCCATTTTCCGTGGTTAACTTTCAGGGCCTCAGCGGTGTGGCTGCCTCTGTCGTTGCTGCTGCTGCAGCTGGCGTGTCTGGGCCTCTCCTGCATTCATCTGATACCATCCATCTTCGCCAACTGGCTCCATCTCGCGACGACGATGAAGCAAATCGACAGCAGTACATCCGCTTAGACCGGAAACTGAAGTCGCTCTCAATCCTCACCTCCACAAAGCCCCATCCACGCCTGGAGAGGAATGGAGGAGCGGAATAAACGTGGACATGGCTTAATCGCACAATGTAAATAACAGATATTATTAAAACGCATTATGCAATGTATTACTAATCAATTGCATGCAGTGACTGCTAACACTCATGCCATCTGTTCAGCTGTCGACGGCTATCAGTTGGTTTATTCCACGCTTCTGCGCGTACCCATCGATGGTAACTCTTTTGGTTTGCTCGAAACTATATTGCTAATTGTTGTGACACTGTGCTTTATAATTACGCAGCATTTGACGCTTAACATCATAATTGGCCAGTGCAGAGACCAGCTTTGAATAGTTATTCCTCGAGAGGCGCTATATAAATATAAAAATAAAATGAATCACCAGGATGCGGACATTGACAAGGTATTAGTGTAATGTAGCTGTAGTTATAAACTATATCGAAAGGTAGTAAGTAAGCTTACAAGTTAGATAGTGTATTTCAAACTGGTTAATTAATGTTAATAAATAAAGCTTTGTCACTACATTAAGTTCTCTTTTAATCGACATAACCTACGGTCGCCGGTGTCCATGACAACCCAGTCGAAAGCAGTCCATCTTAGTCGTACGCTGCACAAATCGGGTGGGATTACTCCTGGTGTCGCGACTCAGGGCGCGAACTTCATAATCCGACGTTCGATTTTTGTTGACCTAAAGAAGGCATTTGATTGGCTTTGAACTGACGCGAGGCGGAAAATGGAACGGAGATTGTGGTCATCAATCACATTCGCTGGCGTCACACAGCGCACTCGTGCGAGCTATCTTAAGTTGTAGTCATTGCCTTCTAAATATTGTAGCAAAGACTAGGCAAGTGTGGCCAATAAATCAATAAGTCATGCCAATAATGATAAATAAACGTAGGCACATAAATTAGCTATCTGCATGTTTTTTTCATTTCATTATACAGTAGGTCCACTAATTCACTTATCTATTTATTCAAAATAATGGGAAACTTAAATATGTCTTCGCCGATAAAATATATTCCTTATTAACTTGAATCGTCTCAGGGTAACCTGCAGAGTTTGCACTACAAGGTGAACGATCGATGAAGACTTTAGTAATAACGATGACAGTAGGCCTAATACTATTTTGTTTTGATAGACCTTAGAGTTACGTTGACCTTTGTTTACTCTGTTCATCTGGATCGAATTTGGTAAAGGGTTTCAGTCGAAGTCTTTCTGAAATTTTATTAACTAAGCAGCAAGGTTTTACACCAAGCTAGAATTATTCTGAAGCTATCGGTTTCGTGCCGTTTGAGGTCAACCAAGCAGCTGTTCTTTGTTATTGTCCACGTACTCGCCACCGGTTGCTCTTGGAAAATCTCCTGACGTCTACCTGAAAAATCGTTTCGTTTGATTTTCCTCAAGGTAATATGCTATACTGCTTGCTGAAAAATATATTTCTATTTTTGAACAACTCTTAGAACAATAGCTACACTGAGTCGCATTGGCTAACATAGCTGAACCAGTACCACATATCATATGAATGTATATGTTGACATGTACACATGATAATATGCAAATGATAATTTATAAAACTTTAATAGTCAATAAATCTCTGGTTTTAAGAGAGTCACTTGACTTCGGAGAAGAGCATGCGCTTGGGTAGAGCCTGGGCGCTGGCGCGTTGGATGGAGCCTATTGGTTGAGATGTATATATATATTTGTATATATATATATATATTTGTATATATATACATTTGCTTCTGAGTATCAATCAGTTTGGCCAGCCATCTGTTGTACCTAGGCTAACCCATCGCCTCAACCAATTAGCTAACCCAACTTTCCTTCACAAGCTCCTCCTGGCCCCACCTACACTCCTGCGCCCGATCCGAAACCACGTGCTTGCCTTAGGATTGTCTCTGTATCGACTACTGAAATGCTATATTATTTCATATTTTTATATGTTGCACATAAATGCATATGTATATATTTCTATGTATACTGATATATAGAGAGATGCATATATTTCAGTGTATGAAATGTTTATAAGGGTGTTGGTTAATGCGTCGGGCTGAGTTGGACATTTTCCCTCGAGGGCAATCTCCTTGTCTTGCGGTTCATTTAATTAACTCAGTCCGTTATCGATGCTCTGCCGACCACAGCGGATCTTCGGGGAAATCAGAATGCTACATTTTCCACCGGATTTTCCTGTCGGTTGGTAGCGGAGGAGGGGCTGGCCGATGCCTAGCGACACAGTTGCCATAGAATTTTCCGGTCTATGCTTATCGGTCACTTACACAGTTTAGGGGACGCCTCAAAACTTTCCTCTTCTCTGGCCTGTGCTGATTACAACCGGCGCCATACAAATATTCGATTACATTACATAGGCACATGCATACATAGCCACCTGCATACATAAATGCAGTGTTTACTGCACTAACACATCCTGATCATCCGAACTGGACTGCTTCCCTTACTAGTGGCTCATCTCGCACATTCGATGCATTGTTTGGCTCAAGAGGGGTTGGAATGTAATTGTTTCAGTTCAACGACGTCGTGTGATTATAAAGATTATGAGCATCGCGTTCCTCCTCCTTTATCCCAACTTGGGACTGGCACTACCAGGGTGCGAACAGTGGCGGGTTCAAAATCACGAGCCTATGCTATTTATAGATAACTGAAGAAGTTGATCGATGAGATTAATTAAAGGAGGCCGACTGCAATTAATTAAGCAGTTGCCTTTTATTGCTTCACCGATTGAACAGCCGGCCTAATTGGTGCATGCTGCTTGGCACCGATTGCAGCTGGAGCACGGAGGTGCCTTAGTCAGACGACTGATGCAGACACAAAATGAGATAGAGGACAACAACAGTTGTAGAAGGACTCGTTGAAAAATATGGAGACACTAACGAGTGCGGACAGAGAGAGAGAAAGAGAGAGAGAAAGAGAGAGAGAGAGAGAAAGAGAGAGAGAGAGAGAGAGAGAGAGAGAGAGACCTTTGAAGTCGAGACACTGAAATGGGGACAGAGGCAAAAGAAATGATTTCAAACTGACACCGGCACAAACATTGATGTATATATATATATATACTTCAGCTATATATAGCTATAGATATAGAAACTAAAACGTAACAGAGCATAAAGACTGATTCTGAGAAACATGGAGAGATAGAGAAGAAGTGAAAGTGTCAGACAAAGATATATGGAGAAGAAGAACCAATTTCTTAGATACTCTAACTAAGACAGAAACCGAAACTGTCAGAAACTGACACATCAGTACATGGATAAATAGATAATGCATGGATGGATGGATGAGATGGATGAACTAATGGATGGATAGATGGATGGATGAACGGATGGATTGATGGATGTAGGGATGAATGGATACATGGATGCATGGATGAATGAATGGATGACTAGACTAACGGATGGAATGAAAGGACGTACGGATGGATGGACGGTTGGATAAGATGGACGGATGAATGACTTGATGGATGAATTAGTGGGTGGGGGTATGGATGAATGGATGGGTGATGGGTGGGTGGGTCGATATATGGATGAATGGATGAGATGATTGGATGGATGGACGTATGGATGGGTGGATGGATGGATGAATGGACGGATGAATGGATGGATTGATGGATGGATGGATGGATGGATGGATGGATGAATGGACGGATGGAAGGATGTACGAATGGATGGATGGATGGACGAGATGGATGGATGGATGGATAGATGGATGCATGGATTGATGGATGGATGAGATGGATTGATGGATGAGATGGATGGATGGATGGATGGGTGGATGGATGGATGGATGGATGCATGGATGGATGAGATGGATGGATGGATGGATAGATTGATGGATGGATGGTTGGATGGATGGTTGGATGAAAGGATGGATGAGCTGGGTGGACTAGATAGAACTAGACAGACAGACACATGCACACATGCATACTGAGAGGAGAGATACACAAAACATTCCTTTCCTTAGTTATACAAGAGGAACTTGTGTAGGTCAAACGAAACAATCGTCAACTCCGTTATTCTGGTCGGATGACAGTATAGTCCAACATTCGTCGCTAGATGGCTGAAATAAAGTCATCCTCTGTTCTTAATTCCTCACGATCCGCACACTTCATGACACACAGAGGAACAAGCACAACGAATCGCAAAGACAATAAGTCAGACAGATGGATTAGAATAACAATGATTAATGGACTATATTACATCAGATTAAATTCGAGACTGGAATCTAACGAAGTGAACTGCTACTGTATACTCTGCTTTAAGTATTTTAGACGATTGCAGACAAGACTGCTAGAGACTCTGGTCAGAAGCAAACTGGACTTGATCAGATGAAATTAAAATTAAAGTTATTTTAATAAATCGAATCAATTTCAGAGGCGTAGTAAATGGAACAGATGACAAAACTCACTGGGGCAGAGTGAGGTGGCTAAAGGCTCAGCATAGTTGCTGGAATCCCAGTGTGGTGGCTGTGGTCTCAAACAAGCAGCAATTGCTGTTTGGAACATCGCTGCGTCATCGTGTAACGGTTATCTGGGAAATATCATTGCAGACCGTTCGTTTGGCCTACAACATGCGACACTTGTCACTTACCCCGTTCGAACCAGGGTGAAAGTCCTCTTGTCACTTAACACTACACAATGGTCGTTTTCCTAATCAGTGCTCCATACCCTTGGTCTGCATAGTAAAGGATAAACAGCACTGCTTCAAACTTTCGTCTGACTCTCTGTTGTGCACCTATTGTCTAAGCTAATGTTACCTAACTCAGTGCTGTTTACTCTTTTACGACAACCACCCGATTCGAAGGGAAGCGTCATCGATTTCTTTGTCGCGGTTTTCTCCGCTTCCGGTTTAGTTATTCTAGTCGCGCTTCCACGATTCCACGTACGTTGAGACCATCCCAACGGACGGGCAACAAAACTGTCAGACGCGTTGACCTCTCGGGTTCAGAAGTCAAGCTGAAGTTCACGCCAAATGGCCGAACCGTGGGACGATGCACAGCCAAGACATCCTCCTGGAGGTGATGTCTAGTCCTGGAAGACACTAGGGTGCATTGATTATACTAGACTAGACACTATTACCCTACACCAGATAGACGACTAGACCAGATTTGGACTAAGCAATAATAGTATATATATGTATGTGTATATATATATATATCTAGCAGAGCATTATATATATATTATGCTCTGCTAGATTTTATTAGACTAGATTGGGTTAGGGCCGATTAATTTTGAATTATTAGATTATATTGGTGTTAAGAGCAAGGCACACGTGACCACTTCACAGTGTGAACCCTCACCGGAAGTACTTCGCGAGCGCAATCTATCCTCCACTCCCGCCAACGCTGCCTGCTAAGTAAGCAGGCTACAATCCGCTGGGATATCAGACTAAGAGCTCCTTCACCCGCTGCCAATAAGCAAATCAAACCTTCGCTGATTACATCGGCTGAGACGGACCCAAATGGTAGCCTTCGCGAAAGACCCGAGATTAATTGAAAACTGCACGCGACCGTTTCCGTCGCTGCCTCTAACCGCAACCCTACATTATATGTAAAAGCGTCCGATGTAATTGTTAGAATATATACAAATATCAGCCCATCCCGTATATTCGCTAGTGTTGTGAAACAAGATTAAAACTCTAATACCAAGAGTATGACCAAGACCGCGTTATTCAAGAGCAAGACCAGAGGTTCAAGACCTAAGCCTCAAGATCTAAGCCTCAAGACCAGAGGCTTAAGACCTAAGCCTCAAGAACTAAGCCTAAAGACTAAAATGCCTTAAGATCTAACTTAGCCTTAGATCAAAGCCTCGAGACGTAAGCCACAAGAACTAAGCCTCAGGAGCTATGCCTCAAGACCTAAGCCTAATGACCTCAGCCTCAAGACCTAAGCCTCAAAGGCATATGCCTTAAGGCTCAAGACCTAAGCCTCAAGACCTAAGCCTCAAAGCATACGCCTTAAGGCTTAAGACATGACTATCAAAACCTAAGCCTCAACACTATACATGCAAATTTCAATTGAAATGTTACAGTAGGCCTATATATTCCTGTCATTCAAATCAAATGCTTGGTACATGTCTAAATTTTATTGCTGAAGTATGCACGCAAGGCTTTGTTCCCAAGTTGTTTCGTGCTAGGTCTCTTGACGAACAGTACAACCAAACACACTCTCGACAGAAGCAGATGTTGTAGGATACTAAAGAAATTTAATGGGGGGAAAAAGTGGAGAGCTGCAAGTGCTGTAATACGCCTAGCAAATTTCTGTCGACGGCAATGGCTTCTGTTGTCATAAGCTGTCGTTGAACCCTGAATCCATCCATCAAAAATCCTCCGCTAAATACTGATCTGTAACGCCTGCACAGTTGCTGATCTTGCCCAGAGAAACTGCATCAATGTGGGCCAAATTGCTCACTACAGCATAGGCGTTCAGGGTTTACTGTTTCAATAGTGTCTTGTCGCTTGTGATATAAAACGAATAACGAGATCCTCTCTCGCTTTGTCCTTGACGGGTCGTCGCATGAATTCAAAGGTATATCAATCAGAAGCCTCAGAATAACCGATAAAGTTAATGTCGACTACATTAGCAACCACTCCACACTAGTTCCCAACTTCCCACCAAAGACAAAGACCAAGACAAAAGGGGAATGACCGAGACCAGACGTCCAATGTCATAAGACCACGCACTTCCTTTAAAACCAAGACCAAAACCATATCTTTCAAGACCATGGTCAGGACCGGTACATTTGAGACGAAGAGGATGACCGCATTTTTCCGTCTCGAGACCAAGACCACGGTCTCATAGCCACTGAACTGCGCGCTAATTCGGCAGAATTTCCCTTCTAAGGAAGATCTTCTGTCTATACATCTCCCGTTTATATATATGTCGTATATATATATATATATCATGTCTATAGGTATATATATATATATTTATATATATATATCCTGTCTATAAGTGGCTACCCTACCCCTTCAGTGTTTCTCCTCTCTACATTTCTTCGTCCATATACTTCTACTTCTCCGCCTTCTTCTATGTTTTCCCTTCCGTGTTGTTTCCTCCCATCTATATATACACACATTATATCTATCTGTTTATATGCCGTCCTTGCCATGCGCACAATATCAATAAATATCAGTTTGAGTCGTCTCGAGGTGTCTTCACGAACAAATTAACGACGGACGCTCGAACTAGCAGTCGTTGCATTATAGACGTTGCCTGCTACCGAATAGACCAACGTTAGGCACTTACGACAGTGATAGGCCTATTGAATAAATCATTGCTGTGATTCCTTGTTAGAATACATTTTTACGATCCAGGAATTCTATTGTCCACCATTGAATAGACTAATTTTAGGATAGTGTTAAACAGGATCGGCAAGAATTTTCATTGTACGACACTTAATGTAATTTTTATACTGGCCCAACGCAAGATAAGTCAATGTTTCGACTATCTAGAATTTCATAGGTAAATTATTTTATACGATGTTAGCGCAAGATTCTTTGATACATGATTTGCCCATTGCACGGACTCTGCATTGCGTCAACTATTACACTGAACGGATGGGTATCCGTTGCTAGGGTATATATATATATATATATATATCCGCGATGAAACACCCTTTATAATCTCCTCAGTCTCCTCTCTCCGTATTTCTCTGGCAACCGTACTCGGCATTCCTCTAAACCATTTCTGAACGAACATTTTGAATTGACGCAGCACTTGTGAATAAGCTGGTGCTCGGTGCTAAGTCTTAGAGTAGCGCATCAGAAATATGGAGTTTACAGTTCGATTACAATTACCCGACAAACACTATGGTTAAGTCCAGCCGAATTGGACCAGAGGACAAATACCCCGCAGGGTCCTGGCGATGTTTATGGGATCGGACCGGGCCCGCAAACAACTTATGAAACTATTACATTCAGTAAGACAAAGTTTATGATTTAGGCCGTCTTAAATATATTATTACTGACATCTACATGGAACTACAATCAGTTTATACTTCAGGCATCTGAATATTACCGGAGCCTGTTCGTCACTTGTTGAGAACTATAGAACACGCCCACTTCCGTCTAAAAGGCCCGTGACTGCTCGGCCCTTGGTCCCGAAATTTCTGTCGGGCGGGCCTACTCTGATTTGTTTCTTTCTAAAGCGGCGCATTTCAAAATTTCTATTTAAAGTTACAATAATACTAGAATTAATTCGTTTTGCCAGATCTATAAGGAGTCAACACAGGATTTGTACATTCTGCAACAGGAAAAATAAGATGTAGCAGTTTGTCATTTTGTCAACATAGTTCGGGTATTTTCATAATATGCAAAATAAGTGACGTCGATGTCATGGCCAATCAAGTCGACATTTATTTAACGCCACTTCAACATCCCTACTCAGAAGTGCTATGGGTAGAGACCTGAGCCCATGTCTGCAAGAATACATGTATGTGTAGGTCGCCTTAGTCGACAATGCATTAGTATAGAGTTCTTTAATTTAAGACTATACAACATATAAAGAACGAGTCAAAGAAGTGGTCGAAGTGGGATGAATTAGGTTATATCTGGGATTTGTGATTAAATGATACAAATCAATTTAGAAAATATCGGTAAATAGCGAATCCACCCTTAAAATAAGTGAATCAACCATGTATCGAGGATGGTTAGGTCTGACAGTGAAGGAGATGAGTGGCTGCCTTTCCCAATAAGCAGAGCAATGAAGTAGCAAACTTTTCACGCTATTGCGCCGCAGTCGGTTGGAGCCATCTTAGCAAACGATTCCCTTCTTTTCCATTTCTTCTTCCTCCTCCTCCTTCTCCTCTGCTATTTCGTCAATAAATGACCAAAAATAAATTCATGCTTCAAAGATAGACGAAAATAGAAAAGCTATCCGTCATTTTCATAATTTTCGGTGAATAATTTTCCAAGAATTACTGCATTGAAATGGTCGTCATGTGGCTTCGGCGTGGGTCGGTTGCTGCAAGAACCGAGGAGCCCCGTAATTGTGAATGTGTGCTGCAGAGGAGGAGATCTACTAGATGTAGATCTGAATGCATCTGATGCATAATTAAGATCATGAACCAAGCGCACATTAGGACAGCCGTCAGTTTAAGACCAACCAGTGGGCAATGAAACAGAAATCAAAATAGACAGATAAAAATCAGTGGAAAGACAAACAGACAGACGTATAGACTGACAAACATTGATACAAGACAACGTCGTACAAAAATAAATTCTCACACGACGGGGATACACACCCAAATATAGACGGACATCGAAGCAGATGGAAGCAGAGTGGAGATATAGGCCTATATTGTAGATATATAGATATGGAAAACACTCGGGCAGACAGACATGAACGCACACGTACAGACAAACTGAAAATAGACAGAGACAGACGAATAGATGGAGAGTAAAAGGTGACAGTGATGCTAATGAGTAACTCATTAGAACTATTTAGATGCAGACATGTCCTTTGTCTGTCTTTTTCTTCGCATCTATAGAAACCTTAAGAAAGCGTCCTTTAAGATGCTTCACTCGCATTTTCTACCATCCGTACCACTCCCTCCTCCTACTGTCCCTCTTCTTGGTACCGTCTCTTTCCATTTCCGTAACTCTGTCTGGTGTGTCATTCTCATCAACTCCCCCGCAAAGCTTAATTTCAGAATCTGGCAACCAATTGCAGCTGGGAATTGAGTGTGGTGAGTTATGGCGAATTTATCTGGTATCTTCTCACTCTCTGCCTGTCTCCGTTGTGTCGCTATTTCTGTCTCTGAGTCTCTGCCTCGTTAGTTTCCGTCATTACCTCTATCTGTCTTTCTCCCTGCTTCTCTCTGTCATTCCATCAAGTTTTCCACCCTCTGCGTTTCTTTTTCTCTCCTTGTAAACCCCATTCCCATTTCTCTGGTTTCAATTTCTTCACTTTCCTTAACTCTGCATTCATTCTATCAAACGCATCTTACTCTCATTATGCACTCATGTATTTGTCTGTTTGTCTGTCTGTCTGTCTGTCTGTTTGTCTGAATGTCTGTCTGTCTGCATGCACGGTTGCATGTCCTATCCCTCACTTAGTTTCCATCGTTTTCTCTCTCTTACTTTCTTGCTTTCTCTCATTCTCACTCTCTGTCTGTCTCTGTCTCTGTCTCTCACTCTCTCTCTTTCTCTGCTGTCTGTCTGTCTGTCTGTATGTCTCTCTCTCTCTCTCCTATCTCTCTCTCTCTTTCTACCTCTCTACATCCCACCAACGCCCTTCTTGTATCATTCCTCCTATCACAGTTCCTCAGCAGAGCGAGAACCAGTGATCAGCCTTCGTCAATATCTTCATAGTCGTATAGCTGCGGAAATTGATGGACATTTGACTCAGAGGTGGTCGCTGATCTTATCAGGCCTCGTTTCAGCTACGAGAGAATTCTCCAAGTAGGACCCAATGGCTCCGTTCCCGACGCGCCGTACATGTCTACTATATAACGCAAAAACTTATCCAGCAGAAATACTCAGAATATCGCAGTCTTCAAGGCCGAGTGCTCACAGAAAAACTGTTTTTCAGAAACAGTTCTTAGACAGATTGCAATAGTTGAGAGTTTTCATTCAAGAGATTCGTCAATATATTCATCCGACTCAATCGGAGTTTTCTCCAGGGTGTGGCATGCGGCCACGTGACAAATATCCGTTATGTAATCGCAATCGTTATCCCAGCATTTCTACAGCGCCCACAAAAGCCAAGTCGCAGGAACCAGTTTATTCACAGGCGCAACATAATGTAACATAATGGGCTTCTATGTCGCTTTTATTAAAGGGTCTCTACGAGTTATTAACTCGAGAGTCTGACAGAATTTAACCTAGGGAACTAGATCTAAGAAGGCAACTGTTCGGTCAAGTAATTTAAGGTAAGGCGTACTTGTAAACTCCATAGATGGGAAAACGAATATGTGTGACTACATAAAACATTTAAATTAAACCCATCAGCTGCACATCAGCAATGCACTGATTCCTGCAGGCCATTGTTCCAAAAAGAATTGGGTAATTTTTTACATACGGGTTCTGTAAGGAACTCCAGCACTTGGGCTTGTCACTTAACTCTATCTGATGACACCCCGACAAAAGACCGCTACGACAAAACAGCGCCCGACAAAACAGGGCCCGATAAAACAGCGTACATGCAATTGGAAACAGGCCTAATGAAAAGAATACTAGCTTAAATAGAAGCTGGATTAATTATATGCATCTTGTTTAATTAGAAGCTGAATCGATGAAAGATATGCTGTTAAACTAAAATCTGGATCGATGAAAAGGATTCCTTTAGAAGGGGCGCTGGATTGATATGAAAAGGTTCATGCTTAAATGGAAGCTGAATTGATGAAAGGTATCGTGAAATTTAGTTAAACAGAAAATTATTTATCGATCCCGCTTCCATTTGAACAGCACTCTTTTCATCAACTAGACCTCTAGCTAGACAAAATTGCATGCATTCGTCTAGCTTCTAGTGAAACCGTACATTTTTCAACATTCCCGATTCCACTGAAGCATCATACTTTCATCAATCCAGCATCAATTTCAGCATGAATTTTTGCATCAATCCAACTTCCATATTAGGAAGAAATATTTTAATCGATACAGATGCGCCCTTTTTGCCGGCGCTCTTTTGCCGGGTCACGCTATTTGATCAGTGTGTCGAATGACAAAACACATAATAGTGTTAACACCAAAACAGAATGGCATGAAATAGGAATGACAGACTAATTGTATCTCTATAAGTATCTCTTTTTGAGGTGTCTAAAATACTTATTGATGCGTACACATAGGCACCACCATTAAAAAATAACGATTTTTACATTAGCAGTTACAGCGCTATACAAATAATATCAATGCGTCACATAATTGTCATCCTCTCTCAATATGACTTTGATGTAAGGGTACCTCTGCGCTCGAGATCTGGCTTGTATTTGATAACGTAAATCCCATGGTTATTCTACCTTGTATCGTTCGATTGACTATTTTCAGTATCCAATATAAATTGTTGTCTATGATGATCATCATTATTATATGTCATCTTTATGTAATTGTTTATTTTTTAAAACGATTATTACTTATGTATAGTTTTACCCCGAGTCACCTCAGGAATTAAAAATGAATTTACTATGTTGCAGTTTCGTTTATTATTATTATTATTACTATTATTACTATTATTATTATTATTATTATTATTATTATTATCATATATTATTATAAAATATTTCATCAGGGTCTTCAATATAAACTTAATGGTCATGTCGTCCGAAGTAACCCTGCTCGTTGGACTCTTGAGCAGAAAAATTATTTTATTATTATTTTTATTTTTATTTTCATTAGTTTTATTATTATTATTACTATTATTATTATCATCATCATCGTCATCGTCATCGTAATAATAATCATCATCATCATCATATTTATCGACGTTACTATTGTTACACGAGACCATAGCAACATTTCTTATGAGAGGAAAACTACTTGTTACACCATCGCCCCTCCACATCCAAACTTTATTTAGATGGGGTAAGATTTTGATAAATTGTAGTGACGCGACTTATCAGTTTCTTAAATGAGAATCTATATATGTATATAATTATGTACACATTATATACGTGTATATATATACAGGTTGAGTCAATAAGCATCGGGATTCCTATTACTCCATTTTTCGCTCAGTTGACAACTTCATCTTCGACTCGAGTGTCTTAGGTTATAAGAGCGTCTCCAAAGCTGATTGGCGACGGACGATATTTTAAGCTCTACATCCGGGATTCGAATTCCGAAGTGTCATATGTATAATTGACGAATCGTTGCAGCCGAGCCGTGCAACCTGTTAGAGAAGGTGGTCGTGATGATCGATTGTATCCGTCGTCCATGCGTCTCAACCGAATAATCCATCAGGCAGAGAGAGACGTCTCTGTGGACTGCTGCTGTTCTTAATAAATCTCTTCTATGAATGACCGATGGACTGACCGTAACTTCTATCCCAACGATGCCTTTCATAAAGTTGATAAATAGGCAATTACCTGACGTCACGCTACCTTACCGTATGCAACCCTCATCTTTGCATAACATTGACTTTCTCGCGGTTTATTATAGCAGTAATAGTTAAGCTTACATGCAGTTAGCTGCTATTTAACGGCACTGTTTATTACAAAGGCTATTAGCGTCGCCATCATCGCTTTTCAAGGCTTAGGACTGGCACTACCACAGGTTGGGTAGTTGTGGACTTATTATAAATTATCATAGTACAATGTATTATCTTGCTTTACTTTACGGTGTGCACTAGTATTGTTCGCGGTGGTCAATGTCATCGTATTGCTACCAATGCCGTTGATGTTACCCTCCAGGCTGGGTACTGGCACTCCCAGAGTACTGGAATTGCAGTGGTGTGTACGCCCGATTTGATACTCGCATACTATTTTCGGCCATGCAGAGTTCGTTGTCGAGTGGGATTGGTAGTACAGTGCTGGATTGAGCATAGACTACAGGTCTGACTGTAGTGATCGCTTAAATATTATAGTCATATCTACAATACTCTAAGTCTGAACATTATTAATCCTTAGTCATCATGAACACTAATTACCTTGCTAGATTATGTATCATTCTGTGTTGACACTTAGCTTACCGCAACACAGGGAACTTTAAATCAACCCACATATTAATACCTGTCATTTCCTCTCCCAATCATTAGTTAAGTTCAGTAATTACAATACTGATCACCGCCTCATAGGCTGACATTTACATAGCGCCGAGCTCCCCGCTAGCACGGATCAGCAACTAGCTTGAAAAAGACGTATTTAAGATAATGCAGAACTTTAGTTAAGGGCCAGAGATGGTTAGAGCACACGCCACAATAAACTGAAGAGAACATCTTCCTGGATTCAGCCATCCAGTCGCTAGCCTTTGCTAAGTTAGCATGATTAGCCTTCATCAGTCGCACATCATCTGTGGATGATGTCAACCTGCTACGATCACTCCTATAGCGCCTAGTATCTTAGTAGTAAGTACCGTGCAGTTTCTTGCTTAGTTAGTAAACCCATAATTGTAATTGTCTTGCGTTATTGAACTTGTTTCAATCGCACACTATGATGAGTTCTAGTCTCCCCATCAACGAACTTATATAGCTTCTGTAGATACTCCCACGTGGCCCAGGTTACGCTGCCAGCCAATGGCAGTGAATCGAAGGCCGAGTCACAGTATTATACGAGGGAACGACGTGGAGGAATGATCTAACCGATCGGCCACTGTGCCACACAATTTGCGCATACTATATCAGGCATTTATGAAGCGCCACTATCCAACGAAAAGCTATAAATCAAGTTGAGCAATTGCTAGTTAATTGTTCGTGTATCCAGCAGATGAGGCTTGCATCCACACTTTCCGAGCGCAGAGAGTAGGCTATGCATTATGTAGGCGGTAGCCTGATAGTCTACTGCTATTACCTTAAACTTTCAGCTTCTATCAAAGACAGGCAATATGTAAACAGACCTCGTGAAAATGATTTTGGAAAAATATATATGTTACTAGCCGAAGTACCCGGCGTCGCCTAGGTAGTCCTTACATTTCTTAAATGTGTTGAACATTGCTTCTCCCTGCTCGCCTATAAGGAGGCATTTGCAATATATAATGTGCAAATGACTGGCCACTTTTCGGCAGGTATTTGCACATATTATAAACGCCTCCTCATGGGGAGCATGGGAAAGGGGTAACATTTAGGGATCGCAAACCCACCTATGTTTATTCTCGGCTGCTAAAAGTATTTGTGCAGAATTTTTGAGCAATCGGTCCAGTGGATCAAAAATTTTTGTGGAACATACATACTTTTCTTCTTTATATATAGATATCTGCATAAAGACTGAGAGAGAACGAAGTCGGCTTTCCTCGACGCATACCTTGCCTATCAGATGTCACCTAACTTACCGTATTTTGCCTTAAATATCACTTTCCTGTATCTTACTTCGTGTTTCATTACCATACCATACCCTAATTCATGTTCCATTTTTCTTTCCTCTTACCTTACCTTGCGTTGCTTTTTGCTGAATAAGGGCCGGCGTTCAGATAGGGGTCCGGAGGCAAATGCCTCCAATTTCAAATAGGGAAATTTTTTCAGTCTTAGGGGGATTTCTTGCTTTCCTTACACTTGCAACCAGGGTGTTTGCCTCCATTACTCATGGGGGAGGGGGGGCGGCGCCCCCATGCTGAATTGGGCTAATCGAAAATTACTGTCTACTTGCACCTGTATCTTTAACTTAGCATGTTGCTTGAACCTGTAGCGCACGCAGCCTGATCGCATACAGCGATCTTAATGCCAGGCTTGGTGCCAGAGAAAGGAACGTGTTCCTTTTATAAGACAATGTCTAGTGATGTCAGACGCACTTGTCAGTACGTGCAGCTACTACAAGCGTTATTTCCCAACCTGAGGTACACGCCTGTGTAGTGGTAAGTGTGCTAATCTGTCTATCGAGAGGTCAGAGGTTTAAATCCCCGCTAGGGCAGAAATTTGGTCAGAAATTTCTGCTTCACCCAGAGCGTCCAGATGGGGTGGGGGGTTCTGGAGGCAGATGCCTCCAATTTTAGCTTGGGGGAAATGTTTTTTGCGTCTTAGGGGGGGAATATCTCACCTTCCTGGCACTGGAAACCGGAGGTTTGCCTCCATCATTCAGAGGGGATTGGCGCCTCTGGCTCCACCTGCACCCCCCATCTAGCCATCTCAGCAAGCACAGTTGGCGGGATGATGAGACGACGAGGGAGAGGACTGGCCGCCCAGCCTCATATGCCGAGGCTAAGAAAAAGGAAGTCACTTGTATTTCAATCCTATGGCTAACACACCACTGGACTAATGGATTGCCAATCTTCTTCCTTCTAATCTGCTTGCGAGATATAATTTATATAATTTATACAATGTATATGCTAGAGAGACCCTACAAAGGCGTCATAAAAAGTTCTGCAGCAACTTACAAGCGAGAATTCCAGCCACATTAGTGTCTGTGCATATCAGACACCAGGCTGACCATCGGCCGAACAAACGCACACACATCCGCATACATCGATTTGGCGAATTTGCAGGAGACCCATCCTTAGCGCTTAGAATATGGGCGTCTAATTGGTTTTCTTTCAGAGACCGCAGACCACAGACTAAGATCTACGTGGCTGTACACCAGATGGGCTAAGCATATTTGTCACGCAGTGGGATCGACCATGGACCACGAGTCGGGCACAAAATCAAAATGACACAGCCAGCTGTGCTACCCACGCTGTGTTACGGTTAGGGAGTTACAAGTAAGGGTGATATATATATATATTTGTGTGAGATAACGATTACGATTACGAAACGAGTTTTACCGTAAGTCAAATTTACGCGCCGATAAGTCCATAGTTTGATTGAGGTTTAACGTCTGACAACTTAATGTTATTATTATTGTTATTATAATTATTATTATTATAATTATTATCATTATTCACGTCCTGAGGTACGTCGTTTCCCCAGGAACTTAGAAATTGTTATTAAAATAGATGTCCCGAGGGGCAGGCCTCGTCTTCAGAGGTCAAAGAAAGAGTGTCATCAAAAGCAACCAGATTGTAATGTTGATGATGATAGATAGGCGTTGAAAAAGAAAAGAAGACTTGCGACTGTCGCCACTGATGAAAGAGGTGCGATTGCCAATTTATTATTATTATTGTTATTATTATTGTTATTATTATTATTATTATTATTATTATTATTATTATTATTATTGTTATGTTAAACTACAGCTGCACAAAAGAGCCTCTGAAGGCAACTGCGTTGAAGCGCTGGATGCACACTGACAATCGTTGGAACAAGTAGCTTGTCTCTCTAGGGTCTCTGGTGACATGTGTCAGAAGGCGACCCAAGTCTTTGATGAAGTCTATTCCTTCGTTGTTGACTGGGCCCATGGTCTCAAAGGCCAATGAAATGAAGAGATAGCTGACAGCGAGCTGGCTGTACTAGATGGTCTTCCTGGTGGTAGCCACCTCCGCTGCAGCCCCCACCGATGATGACGTCGCTTGGAGATATGATGGAGCCACGGTGTCAATCACTGTGGCATCCCATATCAGGTTCCGTCCTCTTCGCCAAGGGATCAGCGTCAGACCATCAGGGTGTTTTCCGTCCGTTCTGGAGAGTCCCGGGGGTTCCTTAATGTTTGGGAAACCAGCGCGTGTGAGGCTACGGCTGATTATGTCGTTTAATGCTGCGTGCCTGGCGAACCGCCCTGGCCCAAGACCACAAGAAAGCCCGTGTGATCCTTCCGCATTGACTCTTGACCCGCATGGGCATACGTGTGGCTCAAAAATGCGGGTCCCCAGACGGAGACCCACCGTAATTCTGACAACTTCGTCGTCTAGCCGAGGTCCACATGAAGTGATTGGTAGGGCAAAGAGCCAGTCTCCGGCATGCGGTGCTGCGGCTGCCTTGAATCGCGCCTGATGGTATGGGTCGGTTTGGGCAGTGTTCAGCTCGGCAGCTGCCTTTTGCATTAGCGGCTTGTCCCAGTTTGATTGCTTGTGTGCTGCATCATTGTCCGGACGCATCATTTGGCTCTCGGTGCACCACAGATGTTCCATCTTCTCAAGCAGTCCGTCGACGGAGTCGGACCAGGTGCTGCCTAACATGGAGGACTGCAGTGGTCGGGTGCTCGCAGCGGAAGCCAAAAAGGCGGGAAGCGCCAGCGAGGTCACTCGACGAATTCCTAATCCTCCCATCTTTACTGGTAATGATGCTTGAAGCCAATGGTCGTTCAATAGGGTGATGTTGAGAACTGCCTCTAAACCGCTTCGAAGAAGGTCGTCGAATTTGTGTAGCAAAGAGTGACCCGTGCATGAGCTGCATCTGAATGTATATATCAGTTTCTGGTAACTGAGCGAATATCTGAGGAACACCAGAGGGTCGTGTTTGGCTACAGACTCTAGTCTGGTAACTGCTAAGGCCAGTTCTTTGCATCTGCCCTCCAGACATGTCGTCAAGGCCTCGGTGGTGGACAATGGCGCGCCCAGCAAACAGGCTCTTTCCGGATAAATTGGCATATAGTGCTTGAAGACATGGTCGGAAACTAGCCTGTCTTGGCGATGGATGATCTCGCATTTGTCTTGGTTGAGTCGTAGCCCTAGTTCCTCTCCTCGCAGTCCCAGCATTCTCACATCTTCCGCCACCGTCGCTTCCTCTCCTCCAATGGTTAGATCATCCATGTAGCCCAGTACCAATGGTGACGACATCTCCTGTAAGATTGGCTGCAATGGAAGGCAAAAGAGCAAAGGGCCAAGCGGGTCTCCCTGTTGAGGTCCAACCTGTGACGAAATGGTATGCTGACCAAACCGAAGCTCTGAGGGTTCCGCGTATGCTATGTGACAGAATGGAGCCAGTTCCGGCAGGACCTCATCTATCGAAGACAGCATTCTGTCTCTGTAGAGGCTGTTGAAGGCATTCTTGAAGTCTAGCTTCACAAGGATTGACCCTGTCGGCAATGCTTCCAGTAGGCGCCTCGCCGCATGGACCGCTGCCTCTCTTCCCCCCGGAATGCCAACCCCAGCCTGTCTCGGTGCGAGGTATGCCGTTGCCTTTGGAACCGCGAAGGTGCACGCACATTTGGATGCGAGCCTGCGCCAGTAATAGCCGATTACAATCGGGCGTAGGCCTCCGGAATCCTTGCGAAGTGCCATTAGAGTGCCTCCAAAGAGTATCGATCTAATCTGTTCAGGGCATTCGCCTGTCAGAAGGAGGTTGACTAGTCCGGTGACGGATGAGATCAGTTCCGATCCAATTTCTGCGCAATTCACCAGGTCCACCAGATGCTGTGGTCGAAGACCATCTGGTCCCCTTGAAGAATCTAACGGTTAGGAGCGGATCCGTGCGAGGACCTGCCTTTCTGTGGCAGGTCTGTTATTATTATTATTATTATTATTATTATTATTATTATTATTATTTATCATCATCATTATTATTATTATTTTCAGTGCTTTTTCTGGCCAAACGCGCCGGAACGGCATTCCAGCACCTTTTTCCAATTAGAGCCTACTAAAAAATGTTTGGCAAAAACTCTAGGACTTGATACAAAACTTTGCAATTTCAATTTTTTACATTCTATAATATACAAGTAAGGATATAGAGTGTGATCGATTGTTGGGTTCTATAAAATTAATTTTATTTCATAGCTAATCTAAGCTACCGTACTTATCTACAGGGGGGCTCAATAAAAAATACTCCACCAAGAGAAATACTATTTCTCAAAAACCGCTAGAGATATCTTTACCAAACTTTCTAAGATTTACAAAGGAAATATTTGAGAACAAACTGAAAAATTTCTGAAAATTTCATTGAAATCTTTTCATTGCCTCACATATTACAGCTTTCTAAATTTAATATTCCGTATTTTTACAATTACGCAGAAAAAAATGGACAGGCACTTGTAACTTTAGATGTCAATTAACACCACCTATAATTGAAAATTCAGAAATCTTTTAAGCGGTATATCTCAAACCATGTTCGAGGTGTCCGTCCCCAGGTTTTACACAGGCTAGAAGTCTTTTTGGGAAGCTCATTGTGGCTTTGTTGATTGAGTCTGCTGCTGGTTCCGTGCTAACTGCAATACCTTCTTCACTTCTTCGATGTTCATTGGCTTAGGATGAAATGTTTTGTAGCGCTCAAACACAGTTCCCCAGATGTGATAATTGAGAGGGTTCAGGTCTGATGAGTTTTGTCACTTTTGCGGCCATTCGTCTTTGCCAGTGAAGTTACTGCAGTTGGTGGCAATTAACTCCTGCGCCAACTTTGCCGTGCGAGCAGGCGCTGGAAAATGAAATCAGACTTGCAGCCTTCAAACAGTGAGGACAGCAGTGTGTCAACGTAAATCTGTGCGTGTAATTTAGCGCCGCAACACACGCCAGCAGAAACCATGACGTGCTTCACAAACTCGGCTCTCTCAAACACACCGTGCGACTTAAGCGAACATCGCGTTTTTTGTCGGCAGACCAAACGCGGCCGTTCTGGTGGTTAACGGGCAGGTTAGGTAAACGCTTTTTTCATCAGTGAAAAAATCTTTTTTACCACAATCGCTGGCAGACGCTGAATGAGTTTCTGACAACGCTCATGACGTCTTTATTTGACAGATTCTGAAATGATTTGAGCTTGAATAAATAATCATTCGACCGTTCATCTATATAATTATGAAAATATGGAATATTAAATCTAGACAGCTGTAACATTGAAGCAATGAAAAGTTTTCGCTGAAACCTTTTGGGATTGTTTGCAAATCTGTCCTCCGCAAATATAAAAAATTTAATTAAGATATCTCTATTGGTTGTTGAGAAGTTGCATTTCCTTTTGGTGGCATATTTTTTATTGAGCCACCCTGGGTATCGACAACCCATGTGCGTTCCGGCACATATTTTTCTATAAAAAAAGCACTGACTATTATTATTATTATTGTGCAACTTTCATCGCTCTGATGTCTTTTTCCTCAACAATGAATCAAAAGCCACTGGGATTCGATTCCTGGCGCATAGGTGAAAGCGACCGAATCTCCCATAGTGCAACGCACGATCAGATGAAAGAGACGAGTTAAAAAGGTTTGATCTTAAGTAACGAAGAAAGTCAGCAAAGAGACAAGGAGCCTGAATGGAGGACGTCCGTTGACATAGGACGTCGTAATCAAAGGACTTGTTTGATTAGTGGCAGGTCTAATGGGGACGATTGATTGAAGAACGCGGCCAATGAGATTACATGGCACAGTCTGAAGACTAGGATCTTATTTGACGCTGCTGCCCTTTCATATTGGACATTGGACAGCATGATCTAATGAATCACGATACCCACCCACCAATTCATCCATCCATCCGTCCGTCCATCCGTACGTCCTTTCAGCAGTCAATCCATCCGTCCGTCTATCCATCCACTCATCCATCCATACTGCGATCAATCCATCCGTCCATGCACCTATGAATCAGTCAGTCCATCCATACTCATACCTGTGCACCCACTGACCAACCTGCCTAACCATCCATCAATCCATCAATCAATTAATCCATCGATTCATCAACCCATCAACACACCAATCAATCAATCAATCAATCAATCCATCCATCCATTCATCCATCCATCCATCCAATCATGCATCCATCCATCCATCCAATCATGCATCCATTCATCCATCTATCCATCCATGCATGCATCACAGATAACCAACTACTGTAGCTGTGTAGGTCAACTGAGCCATTTGGTCGTGAGTTATCTGTACATGGCTAGTCAATAGTCGCAACATTGCATATGATATATATGTACATATATTACATATATACAATACATATGTGCATATATATATATATTTACATATATACAGTAGCAGTGGCAGTAGCAGCTGTCTCTGTTGCCTGACAGTCATTCTTCTGGCTGCGCCGACTTTTAAGACTTCCGCCACATCGTCGTCGCTATCGCCATCACCCATGGAGAGAGAAAGAAGGGAGGACGAAAGAATGAAGGGAGGATGAGAGAAGGAGTGGCAGGATGGGCTGAAGAAAGAGGAAATGGTGAATGGATGGGTGGAGTGGTTGGTGGATGGAAGGACGGATGAATGAATGGATTGATGGATTAATGAGTGAATGAATGAATGGATGAATGGATGGGTGGATGGATGGATGGATGGACGGACGGATGGATGAGCGGATGGATGGGGATGGATGGATATATGGATAGACGGGCGTTGTGTCGTGGATATAAATCTGAGTAAGTGGATGAGCGTGGGCAATGAATGATGGCAGGAAGACTGGAGTAACTGACTTAGCCACCGGTGTACTGATTCATCGAAGAAAATATGTCGAGAGAAAGGCGAATGGGATGGATGGCACTTGCCACAATGAATAAGACACAGAGACAGAGGCAGAGGCAGAGGCAGAGGCAGAGACAGAGACAGAGGCAGAGGCAAAGGCAGAGGCAGAGACGTAGGCAGTGGAATACTATATAGGAAGTATTATAAGATCGATGGGAGTATGAATAGGGATGGGGCAACGATGAGCCGGAGAAATGATGGGGAAGTGGAACTAACCTTTGCTTACAAGACGCTAGGAAATGAAAGGTTAGACCGTCAGTCGAAAATTACCATAAGGTGCGGCGACCGAGGAATGGGTAATTTGAGAAGGGGAAAGTAAGAAGGTAGGACAGTAAGGAGCGAACAGAGTAAAGGGAGATAGGAGACAGAGAATGGAATTTTTGATATATACAAACTGTACAGACAAAGATCAATAGACTGACTATTGGATATGTAAATGGATGAATGTGTAGGGTTGGATAGGAATCGAAGGATAGAATTGAATTGGATAGAATTGGATTGGATAGAATTGGATTGGATAGAATTGGATTGGATAGAATTGGATTGGATAGAATTGGATTGGATAGAATTGGATTGGATAGAATTGGATTGGATAGAATTGGATTGGATAGAATTGGATTGGATAGAATTGGATTGGATAGAATTGGATTGGATAGAATTGGATTGGATAGAATGAGATAGGATAAAATAGAACATGATAGACTGAGATAGAATAGGAAGGATAGGATAGGATAGGATAGGCTATCCTAGGATAGGATAGACTGGAATATAATAGAGTGGGATAAGTTAGAATAGGATTGAATGGGATAGAAATTGGTGGGGTTTGGGTAGGTGGATGGGTGGATGAATATGTAAGTTTGGATGAGTGGGATGTTGGATGGATGGATTGATCAGTGGAGATTGATGACTGGTTAAATGCATCATCGAATGAATGATTGGATGCATGGATTAAAGAATGGATGGGAGGAAGCCATGCATGCATCCCTAAAGGGATATCGTAAGTGAGGATGGAAATGGCGAATGGATGACAGGTGATAAGGGAGAAATTGGGGGGATGTTGGGAGAGAGGCGTCAATAAGAATTCATTAGGGGTCTTTGAGTCTTGTAACTGCTGCCTCTGGGGTTGCTGTCGGTCACAGCTCAGGATGACCTAATCGACGTCGATTGCAATTGATGCCAATGCCTCCTCCTCCTCATCCTCATCATCCTTGGCAGCGTCAGTTTCATCAGCCGACCAATATATCCGATGACTGCGCTTAGGAGGTCGGAGATGGAAGAGTGGACGGACGGAGAGAGGTGGTGTAGATCGAAAAAGGGAGTGGTGTGCTGGGTTAGCGGAACGGTAAGAAACACCACCGCCAAAATAAACGTGGTTAGGCGCTGACAGATGGCAGATTACGAAGATAAGAGTCTGACTAGAATGAGAATGAGGAATTAGATTGGCAGTAAGAGTAATTAAATGCAAAAGGAATGGAGGAGAAGTAGGCGGTTGGTGTTAGGGTGAGGTAGGATCACTGGTAAAGATTTGGGAAGATTAATGGGTGAGTAGAAAGAGGAAGATGCGGAGGAATGACCAAGAGTGATGCTGTGTAGTCATTGAAGCAGAGGAGAACGATAATGAGGATGAAGAGAAGGATGTTGAGAAGATCGGTCGAGGAGAATCATATGAAAGGACTGAACGACTGACGTCTAGAGAAAGAGAGACAGAGACAGACAGATAGATGACTATAGAGAGAAAGACAGACAGAGACAGACAGATAGATGACTATAGAGAGAAAGAGAGACAGAGACAGACAGATAGATGACTATAGAGAGAAAGACAGACAGAGACAGACAGATAGATGACTATAGAGAGAAAGACAGACAGAGACAGACAGATAGATGACTATAGAGAGAAAGACAGACAGAGACAGACAGATAGATGACTATAGAGAGAAAGACAGACAGAGACAGACAGATAGATGACTATAGAGAGAAAGACAGACAGAGACAGACAGATAGATGACTATAGAGAGAAAGACAGACAGAGACAGACAGATAGATGACTATAGAGAGAAAGACAGACAGAGACAGACAGATAGATGACTATAGAGAGAAAGACAGACAGAGACAGACAGTGATAGGCAGATAGACAGAGAAAATAGAGAGAGGATGGTGCAAAAGAGGAGAAGAATATGGAGGATATCGAGGAAAAAAAAGTAGTATATAAAAATGATGATGAGGACGACTTGAGAAAGGGAGAGACAGACAGACAACTGTCAGACAGAGACATACTCAGTGAGACAGACAGACAGACAGGTAGACAAACAGACAGAGCCAAACAGAGAAAGGAAAGAGAAAATAGGAGAAGAAGGAAGAAAAAGAAATTGAATTAAGGATAGGAGTATATAAATGATGATGAGGAGGAGGATGATAAATAGGAAGAGGTGATGCTGACGACAGCGATGAGGATGAGGAAGATGGCTGCAGAGGTAGAACAAGCACGATGGGTTAACGGCGGAAACAGCGCGTGAGAGATGCGAGCGGCTGCTAGGTGCCTGAGGGTGCCTGCAGTGTCTATAGATACGACGGCCACGTCAGCGTCAGCAGTCGGTCACATGCAGAGAAGAAGCGGCGAGCATCACTCCGTGGACTGCTTGGCGATTAGCAGTTGAACGCGAACCGTGTGACCGACCTGTCAGAAGCTCATCTCTCGTTGGATCGTAAACCGCGAGGTAAAGACGGGAGAGATTTGTCGAGTGGAAGATCAGGATGTTGTGAAGGGCGATGAGAGGCGACCGTTTTGCCCTTTGCGATGATTAACAGCACGAACATCTGTTGGTCTCACGCTACATATCACTACGATATCTCTTTGCTAGATTATCTCAATGTTTGTCTGCGCCTGTCTGTCTGTCTGTATGCGCATCTGGCTTTCCATTTATCTCTTTGTCTAATTTCCTGAGATCGGTCGAGGGGTTCCGCCCCAACAGCCCCTTCGCTCCTCTCCTCCGTTGCTGCTTCTTCGTGACGTCTGCTTGGATACAGAAGACGCGATCACCCTCGTCTTTCCAGAGGGATAAATCCAACGGCGATGCTCTTGCCGCAGAAGTCCGGAGCTCACGCGTGATGGAGAATTGTCGGCGACGCGATTGAGCTTGTCCAAGGATAGGGTAGTTGAACATCTACCCAACCTTTCCCGCTATGGCGATGTCGTTCGATTCGACCATCACCTACCGGAAACTGAACCCAAGTAACGACTACGTTTCATCGTCATCCTCGTCGTCGTTGTCATCGGTGTCGTCGGTACAGCCCGATAAAGCGGGCGGCGTCTTTGATCGACGCCGGGCGGCAAAGATGAAAGTCAGCATCAAAGATACCGTCGCTGCGGCCGCACCAGCCATCTCGAGAGACGCGGCGACGCGATATTTCGACGACCTGATTCTATCTCCTGGAAAGTAAGTGGACGCGTTTTGTTAGGATTGTGAGGCGTGTCACTTAAAAGGAAAATCGTTTCGATCAAAGAGATTAATCAAAAAGATTAAATCGAATTATTTATCCCACAAGGACTTCATGCGATGAGACGTGACACTCGGTAAGCTAAGACACGCTCTCATAAATTCATAGCTGGTCAGAACCTAGTCTAACCTCCATTTGCTGTAGTCGATTTAGTCTAGTTTTGTGTAGGTAAAGGAAATCTTGTAAAAATACACAGCGTCCGCAAAAGAGAGACCAGCTTATTCACACGCGTTGTCTGGTTGTTGGATTGATTGATCTGATCTTTAATTTGATCTGGTTTTTGGTTTGGTAGGGATTTGTTGTCTAGTTCTGTGTGTTCTAACTTCTAGGTCTAAATTGACCTAGTCTTGTGTAGCTAATTACACTGGCCAAAAAATTTTAACTTTTTTTTGCTACTGTATGAAATTCAGCTGTTCCTTATCGAATTTGGCATGCTGAATCCAGTGGTGTTACTGGCCTTTTTCTATCACGTCACGTTTTTGAGAAAATTGGTATGCAAGGTTTCAAAGGAACACCCAAATATTTAGTTATTCGTAAATTTACAATGTACTTATAACTAAATTTAAGGACACTTTGTAAAAAAATTATGACTGATTTGTGGGTGTATTAAAAGTCGAGAGAGTCTCTGATCAATGTATATACTGTCAAAACCTCCCATAATAATTACAAGACACATGCTGATGAACACTTATGTCTTTCTAATCCCAACTTCAATATTAGCAAAAGCAAAGTATTAAAAATGTTTCAGACATTTGCTTTTGTGCTTGTAAGACACATCCATCTGTCGTTGCAAGAACCAACAATAGTCTCCTCTCATACTGGGATTTTATTTCCTATGGTATCTGCTTTCCATCTCCTTTCGATCTTGATGGAACCTTTCCCCATGCTTGACACTGGCATTGCCCAGATTGGTTGGAAATAAATCTAGATGAGCATGTTGAAAGTGCATCTTCAGTAAAATTCTAGCTTAGACTCATATGATGTCAGCATTTTCTCTACAATTTCAGCATAATTCTCTGCTCTATTATTGCCTAGAAAACCCTTGACAACGAACACAAGTGCTTCCCAGGCTGCCAACTCAGCTGGCTTCAGCTTACTTGTAGACTCATCGTCACGCATCAGTTCACGAATTTCTGGACCGACAAATACACCCAGAACAAACACACCTTGTTTAAAGTTTGACTTCACTTTTCTCAATGCCAAACTTATTTCTGAGATGCTGTTCCATTGTTCCAATGCCTTCACGTAATTCTTTATGAGTCCCATCGTGGAAGAAAGACTCTGACTGTCTACTAACAGCATGTGCCTCACGCTGTATCTACCTGGTGTAGTATCGTCTCGCTTAGGCCAATTTTTTCGACCATAGTGTCTGGCCTCATCACGACTGTTTCCAAGATGCAAGAAGAACCTGTATTTGGTATATTGAAACTGTAAGCCAAGAAGGAGTGAGACAACTTAGAGATTCGTTGGTCACGCTACACAACATTATGTACAGCAAAAGGCATCTTCTTCAGTTTGCCATTCAACCACTGTGCTAGTCCTGAGTAGCAAATAGCACAGCACACATGAGGGGCCCATGCTTTATCCTAATCGAGGACTTGACAGCCAAAGTAATGCTTGTATGCAGTTTTGTGCCTTTGGGAAAGATTCTTTCGATGGGCGTGTGGATTTAATTGACCACAGGTATAACAGCAACAGTAGGCCTACTGTCAAGGTCTGTAACACAACTTCTTCTATTCATAATATAATTATTGAGGGCTAAGAAGTGGGTATGATGCTCTTTTGTAAGTAGGAAACTTGAAAGAATGGTTTAAATAGAATTAATATACATATTGTGCCCATGTTATGTTCAACAACCACTAGCAACCGACGACTCACTACAGCATTTCTATTTACAATTGCGTAAACATAAACAGCCTCATAGCTTAAAAACTGGACATGATGGACAAAACCGGACTTCGGATTTGGAATGAGCACACCAAATTTAGTAAGGTACAGATGACAGAATCCCAGTAGCAAAATGCTTGTTGACCAGTTTTATCTATGGTCTTTGCCTTCGAGTATAGCCTTTTCCTGACTTGTCAAATGCATTGACATATATATATATTATATATATATAGTATATATAGTATATATATATATGACAATGCATAAGCAGTCTAATGCTAGTCGCACCTGTTGCCATTTTGGCCGCACTGCTTAGGCCGCGGTTTTGAGGATAACACGAAGTACACGGATGTTGCGTTAGAATGAGTGGGTCAGGGTGAAAGAGAGGTCAGAGGTCGTTGCGAGGTCACCCTTTGCATTGCGCAGAAGGATTTTATCTGGCGCTACAGAATCAGTGGAGCAATCGTAATGGCAAACTCAACATTTCTACAGCGCAAACAAAAGCGAATTCGCAGCAATCAGCTTATTCACAGGCGCTTGGAGTCCATCTGCGAAAAATGTTAATTACGTGTCACATACATGTATAAGCCCGGTGACAAAATCATTACGAGGATGTGTCCCTTCAGAACCAATGTCCGAATCGGTATTAGGTTTTGTAAAGACTTGGAATAGCATTAGCTAAATGTTGGGAGACGAGGATGGCCGTTGTCAATGTCGCCAGTTCGTCTAGAAAAAAAATTATTCGTAGTGTGCAGAATTTCCTCGATGATTCTCAGCTATGCTTAGACTTGTGGGCCTACAAGACCGCGTTCAGGTTTTCTAAGCCCTTTTTTAATAGTGTGCCATTTGAAAAGAATTCTGTGGCACAAAACCGGCGAAGATGGAAGAAGACTCAAGTTTGGACATTGCGCAAGCTTATATCAATAAATAAATCAATCAATCAATAAAAAATACTACAGGTATATGCATACAGCATACCAACTCCAATCTACAAATCTCGGAACCAGTGCTGCAACGACTCAGTGCTGAGTTGTTGATATGGTGTCGAGAAGTAAGGTAGTAAGGTACAGATTGAGAATCTAGGGATGCATTGACTCTGCTGCGCATACTGGCGTCGCTAGGATAAGACGTCAGAGGAGCAGATTGGATGTGATTGAGGTAAAAGACGGGCTACTGTATGCCTGTAACTCCTTTCTGATCAAGAATTTTTTAAGTATCATTGCAACAATAATCATTTATTTGCGACGATGCCATCATAATCATGCAACACCGTGTTCAAATCTATAAAAAATACACAAAGATATATGAAATTCAGGTTCGCGGCTGAAACAGCATCCCATCTTCCAATGACACTATAATTTGGCAAGGATGGAAAAATCGAAGCTTCAAATCCACGTATGGTTGCGCATTTAATAGGTGTGTGATATTTATCATATTATGTCATGTGTGGCTGGCGGCTATCGGTTTAATTCCCATAACCTTATTCATAGAATTAGGATTAGGGTAGCGAATAATCAGGTCATTATTCTTTGGAAAATATTTCCATAAAAAATAATAAAAAATCTCAGAAGAGGCATACGCCTCTGCGCCTCAATGGTAGCGACGCCACCACCTGGCGGTCAGATGAATTTCCGAGCGCTGCTTCCTGTTCCATCTTCAATGAAGTTCCAGTCTCCGAACGTTACTCTGTGCTACTTGTGGATTCCAAATTAACGTAACCGGATTGAATCTGCCTTTGCGCAGTAACTTTTTGTTCACTGCAATTACTTTCTGAACTCAATGAAGGAGCATCCAGGTGTAGCGCCTTCCACGATCCACATCGCATCTGAGTTCGGTGGAGAAGGTTATCGCCAGTGTTTGAAACGATGGATGAGTCCATGATACGATCAGACACTTCAACGCACTCTCTCGACTAGACCTCGTATTTGCCACCGTAAATTCAACGTTCGGTTTCTCTGATGTCGAAACTGCATTGAACAACGTGAATACCAATTTCAATCTTACCACAGATCGAATCAAATCAGGTCTAAATAATCGACTCAGATCTCGTACGCGCAGATACCTTTCTATCAATAGAATACTCCGTTGACAAATTGCTTTAGTAGAAATTCGTATTTCAGTGTAACCCTGTTAAGAATTGTCAGAGTAATAGTCGCAGTATACACCAAGCAGTTGTGAAATGTGATGTATATGTCCGATGATTCTCAGCGCCACAAATAGTGGCGCCGTAGAAATCATAAGTTATTCACCATAGTCAATAGATCTAGTGCTGGTATAATAGTGGTGGTTTTGTGAGTTGTTGACGTGGTAGTAGTAGGCCTATCATCAGTGTTAGTATCGCTACTAGTATTTGTATTCGTAGTGGCAGAAGTAGAAATAATAACAATAACAATAACACTAATAATAATAGGCCTGATGATGATGATGATGATGATGATGATAATAATGATGATGATGATGATGATGATGGTGATGGTGATGGCGATGACGATGACGATGATGATGTGACGACGACGATGATGATATCATCATCATCGTCGTCACATCATCCCTCAAATTTGCAAATCGCTCCATAGCCATTGCAGTCCCGCCTCTTTGGAAAAAACTCCCTCAAGCATTAGGACAAATATCCGATCCGTCCTACGAATTCACAAACATCTCACCTCTTGCTATCTCCCCACAGGCTTTTCACTCACAACTCAAAGCACTGCTCTTTCGCAAATCCTATCCTGATTCCTCCTCTTCCTCCTCTTCCTCCTATGTCCTTCGCCGTTTCAACTCTAAACACCATCCACCTTAGCCGTCTACCTGTCTGCCTGCCTGACTCTCTGGATTTGACCCTCTGCCTATCGATTATGTTTTAGTTAAGCACCTGTGAATAAGCTGGTTCCTGCGACTTCGCTATTGTAGACGCTGTAAAAATGCTGAAATTACGATTACGATTAATAATAATGATGATGATAGCGATAATGATTGTAATAATAATAATAATAATATTTAATATATAAATGGATAATGTTGTGACAGGTTAGTATGGCTGTGCTATGCAGACACAGTTTACGAAATGTTTCAGTCTCCTCAGCCACAGACGAGTAATTCGAGCCGACATCTAATGTTAGCGTACAGGCGATGTCGCACGAGATTAAACTCTGTAATCCGATTCAACAGGGTTTGAGATTACGAACTGACAGACGCAGACACTGACACGAACACAGACATAAACACAGACACAAGCACATACACAAGCACATGTACCAACACAGTGACGTACAGCTAGATGCAGTCATAAACAAACTCACACAGACGAACAGTGAGATAGACAACCAGACAGACAGAAGCAGACAAATAAAGAGACAGGATATTAATGATGAGACGGAGAAAAAGAGAGACAGAAAATGAAAGAGACAGAGAAATAAAGAGAAATAGAAATAAAGAAACAGAATAATAAATAGACAGACAAGCAGACTGACATTCATCGGAGGAGAGATTTGATAGTCAGACAGACCAAATATAGACAGACCGACAAAGAGACGAATTCGTGCAATGAGGGTCAAATAAACAGGTACAGACAAAAAGACAAAACTGGCACATAGGCACATACGTACAAACAGACAGAAGAATACACCGACACAGACATATATGCAATAGTTATTGAAATAAAGACAGACGGACCGAAAGACAGACTGAAGAGGCAGAGGTGACACGAATGCACAAACACGAACAGCAATAAATTCGGTTGAGCAGAAGAACCGTCAGAATCCTTTGGAAAACTCTTCTCTCACTTTCTCCGCATTTTTTATCGACATATTTGTCATCCTCATGACATTTGCGGCACGTGTTTATGCTTGTCTGTCTGTCTGTATGTATGTCTGCCTGCCTGCCTGCCTGTCTGTCTGTCTGTCTGCCTGCCTGCCTGCCTGCCTATCTATAGGCTTTTGTTTATCTTATTTATCTTTCTGCTTGCTTGTCTGCTTGTTTGTACATATCTTACATATGTACATAATTACATATGTAATTATGTCTGCATTGCATATTGGTTCATTGATATTTCTGTCTATTTGTCTCGTTGTCTTTCCGTCTTCCTCTTGCTCCATTTCTATATAGTTGTCCTCACTGTGTCCTCTCTCCGTTAAGCTGTGTGTTTCAATACACACTTTCACTACTTACTTATCTTTCTGCATGCAACCTGACCTCTTCCAGCAAGAGACTAATCTTAGTCGGAAGGAAAAGAGAATCTATATGTGGAAAGTAACATAACATCACATAACATAAGAAATCATTAAATTGTTTAAGATTACATTTTATTTTACTGTATATTACTGCCAATCGATGCAGCTGCGTATAGTTAATAATAGCATCGCATTTCAATCAATCGTTTACATTGCTTCTCATTACATTTAACTATCTTAATTCGGAGCCCTGCATCACATTGTACTGCAGTGAAATGCGTTGCCCAAATGCATTGCATGTCACATTTCATCACATGTCACATCGTCATATTTAATCACATGTCACGTCGTTGCTTGAATTTCGTGACATTACAAGCAGTGATGTTGCCCATTGTTTGCCACGAATTAGAGGAATGGCAGACAGAGACGTATGACCATGTACAAAAATACACAGAGAAAGACGTATACACACATACATGATCTTCAGCTGAACAGGCTCCATCTGTCTGTCTGTCCGTCTGTTTGTACGTCTGTATTTCCGTCTGTCTTCCTCCATTTCACTCACGCACGTGATCACTTAGCTTTCTATCACACATTTTGAATCAAGGACGACATCACGAGAGATTATTCAATTTTCCCCTTGGACAAAAAGATCTGTAGAAATATAACACAATATGTAGGCCTATATATATCTATAGTGCATCAATAATGCTACACATTGCGTTATACAATACAAAAGCACTATGATATTATATACATATACATGCATGCATGTATATATATATATATATATGTAAAGCATAACATCCGTACTATGCTACAGATACCAGACTTCTGAAATATTTTTGATTGTGATTTGGCGTGATAGGTTATTATGCTGCAATAATTGTGCTCATTATGGACGCGTGAAATGATATAATATATATATATATATAAATCTGTATCACATATATCATTGATATATATAAAAATAATAACTGCATGTATCCATTTATATGAAGAAGGAGATAAGACTGTGTAACTTCACTTAATTGTTTTTTGTGCGTATATAAATAGTGCATTATGTGAATTTAAATGAGACATGTGACAGTTGTGCACGATCATAGTCGATATATATATATATATATATATATATCCGATTCGTAAAGTTACCACTCTCAAATTTATTGGCATTACAATCGATGAATTTCTATCGTGGAAGGAGCACTTTGCCAATAATTTTATTGCATCGATAATTGCAAAAAAAATATGCATTTTTTCTCGAATAGCCTACCTCCTTCCAACTCACATCCTGATTAACTTATGCTATACCATGATTCATCCCTATCTCTCTTACTGTAATTCTATGTGGGCCTCTGATCACCCATCCAGACTAATTCCGCTAGCTATGCTCCAAAAAGAGCCATCCGGGTCGTATTTGGTCCCTATAGGCATGGCTCGTCATTGGTCCTCCAACGACTTGTTTATTTATTCTCGTATTTTAAGTCTTCACCAACTATATAACATTGCTCCAATCTAACGAATTTAGGTATAAATATGTTAATAATTTATTACCACCGATATTCTCTAATCAATTTGCCAAATATCGTCTGCTAATCCTTACAATGTTCGCTCTTCATCTGATTATAGGCCAATTTTTGTAGAACGAACGCTCGTTTATTATCCATCGGATATGGGGATCTAAATAAACGAAAATACAAAAAAAAACTAGTGAATGGAATGAGGCGCCTACTGAAATTAGATAATTCCACAATTTTAGTATGTTTAAGAAAAGAACTCAAAGAACATCTATTTGCTACTGTATAAGTGGGCATACTTAGTCTCCGTAATCATTAGCACAAATTTGTCATTAATGCTATTTAAGCTTATATACATGCAACAGCTTAGTCAACTAGTTAAGATAATAAAACTTCTGTTACTTGTTGACCTGCTGCTATTTAACATGTCATGTAAAGGTAGGCTAGGTTTTTTCCTTATTGATCAACATAACAATAACATTACAAAAAAATTACAAGGAAGCGAAGCACAATACAGTAAAGCATAATAATTTATTAGCTTAACAGGGTTATGTAAGAGGCTGATCAATAAGGAAAAATCCTAGCCTACCTTTACATGACATGTTACAATAGATAGCACGCGCAAGATATGGCGGCATTGGGTTGCAATAATCATAATGTCAGGGTCAGACATATCTTTAGAAGGAGAGTACAGCGGGGCTAAGAATCGCACGTGAGCCAGAGGGCCGATCAATAATTGTCCCTAAACATAATCCTTGGCAGAAAGTTCTTACTGTCCTTTTCCGAAAGATCGAATTGATGGGCCCGATGTCATATCTTGCGCGTGCTATCTGTTGTAAACTGTTTCGTTTTGTCAACAAGTTAATTAAATAATCCAAAATACAATACAGTATGTTCATCTACTTTACGGGCCAATAAAAATATTTGGTTATGATTATAATCACGGTTTCCTTAGATCTCGTTATGTAGACAATTTACTTCAACTCCTTTGACTTACCAATACCTCTCCTCCCATGTGTTACCATCGATATGCAATATAAATGTATACTCTCATTTGTTTTCCATTTTTTGTTTGTTTATAGTTATAAGCTTGCCGTGTAGCCTGTAGTTGTATACTGCTTTGCTTTTGGTGGGCATTATCTAATTACAGATAATCTATAGTTGCACTTTCAGGCGAGCACAAGCCCGATGAACTCTCTCAAGCTGCCCAATCCTACCATGTGCAACGCCAGCATATAAGGTTGAGCAGTAGTCAAGACGACTCGTGACGAAAGCGTGGACAAGAGTCGCAGCAAAACTAGTAGAGCGGGAACGAGAGACAACCGGAAGTTGAAGCAACTGGTAAAAACAGCTGCGAGTTACTGAGTTTACATGCTGGGCGAAGGAGAGCTCCTGGTCAAGATTTACCCCAAGGTCGAGCACAGATGTAGCGCAAGTAAAGCAGAGAAAATCAGCAGAGAGTGAACCTAAGTCAATATTTGCCAGTTGTTGCCGAGTTCCAAGCCACATAAATTCAGTGTTGGTAGGGTTGAGTCGGAGTCGATTGTTCGACATCCAGGACTTTAGTTAGTCAATGGCTACTTGCATGGTTTGCACAAGGACAGCCGCTTGAGAGGCAGAACCATGTATACAGGCCTGCGTGTCATCAGCATAAAGCTGATTTAGGACCCCACAGGAAGAAAGAAGCACTTCAATGTCGTATGTGTATAAAATACAAAGTAGAGGGCTTAAAACAGAACCCGGGGCAGACCAAAAGGGACAGGGGCCCATTTGGACCTAGATGACTCAAAGATGACTCAAGAAGTGCATGCGTTCACCTATGAACGAGTGGAGCCACTCAAGTGGTTGGCCAGTAACGCCAAAGGAAACTGATGAACGGAACCAGAGAATGTCACGATCCACACAGTCAAAAGCAGTACTAACATCAAGCAACGCTAATAGTGTAACTTGAGAATGGGCAATAGCACTGTAAATTTCTTACACTGTTGGTCCAACAGGGTAAGATATATCTACACGTCAAGTTGCTAAATATAAATAATATATATGTTATATGTATCTAAATTTAGTTAAATAAGCCTGCTATTACATATCGATATATTATACTTTGTAACAGGAATTCATATTCTAAACGAAGACAACATATAATATGCATATACCATCACAGATTTTATTTTCTTGCCAATAGGATATATGAAGGTAACTCTCTTTATATATGTGGATCTTTATAGCTAAATAGGCATATACATATTTTATGCTTTATAAAATGTAAATAAACAGTATAGTTGCAATAATATATATATATATATATATATATATATATATCCATTATGATGCAGTGGCGTTCATCTCCAAGTTTAATGGAGAGAAATGGGAGCAGGTCCAATTCTTATAGACGATGGAGCCAACATAAAACAAACGCAACGAAGAGGGATGCGGCCACTGAGCAAGGGGAGGAAGCGGTGGAAGGATGGAAAGGAGGGAGGTGAGGTTGATGGGAAGGGTGGGTTAATCTGGAACAATCGCCTGCCGCTTGATTTACAACAACTTCGTCATATCTATCGCTTCCACAGAACCAGTTCCAGGATTATTCGTCGTAACAATATATATATATACACACAATTAGGCCTATATATATATATATTCAATAGACACACTTGTTCACCTATGTATATATGTACCTAAATTTCCATATATATAATATATATATGTGTGTGTATAAAGTAAGAAAGCAAAAAATTGTGTTCAAAATAGGTTCTTAGTAGAATACTTTATATAAGTAATATAGATGCAAATATTACAAAGCTCAACTATTATTTGGTTACAAGAGATATAAAAGATCTATATAGACAAATGTACATGCATATATTAGCGCACTCGTGTACATAGAAAGACAGCAATATAAATATATTTTCAAATTTGCTATATATTCAGACACATTTGAGATTTAGAATATAAGGATATATACATTAATATATGTCCATATATATATATATATATGTTTGTAAATTTACAATGGCGCCTTTTCAGCACACGTCACAAAGCGCAATGTGCGCCAATCAATTTGTTGTGACGGTCATTATATGACAGAAATTCTATTAGCAAGATAATGCACAGAAAACTGGAAGTGTCAGCGACGGCGCGCCCACGCAACCCCGTGGAGCCCAATTAACCAACGGATTCCGACCATATATAGGTTAATGGTGGCTTCATGCTTTGGGCCAATGACCCATGCTACTTCGCTATCATGGGGCGACGATGGGCAGCATATAGGGTTCGCAACCCACGTTGCACTTCCACCCAACGGTCCCTCATTATTGAACGATGACGCACGTCCGGCTATTCTACAAATCACCGGCTGCACATGGAACTCAGAGTAGGGGCTATTCGTCATCGAAGAACAGCAGTCATGGTAACACTATAGACCCTCGCGACCTTTCCTCCGTCGTGACAAAGATAACCCGGATGTATGTATATATGTGGACGCAGTACACGGTCCCCATGGATCCTATGAATCCGAGACCCGACCGGAAAAGACCCATCCTTCTTCATATATACAGCAACCCAGGCCACAACGACGACAAAGAAATTCGAGAACTAAAATATGAATTCGATAAGTACACTTAGCAACAGTGACAGAGTATTCCTGCCCGTTAGAGAAAATGCTCCCAAAAGCTATAGATATCCATGATGTACAACATGTTCCCAATCTTGAAATTATTAATTTCAAATTTATATAGCACCTTAACCCTCATTATATATATATATATCAGGTCGGGATCGCATATATATATATGCGATCCCGACCTGACAGAATGAACTCACGATCGAACAAAATGATTCTCAAGCGTTATTAGAGTGAATAGAGAAACTGAGGAGCTCGTGTCGAAGGCAGTTTATCGACTTATTAGATATTCTATATATAACGTATTCATGTTAAATGGACATATTGTATAATTTCTTATGTAGAGATGTACTGAGGTATCGTATCGTATCGTATCTGGTCATTTATATAGCGCTTCTTACAGTACTAGCTATTCAGACGCGCTCTCAGCGTGACAGTCCCGAGGAAATAAGAAAGTCTTCAGGCAACGATGGGATGAGGGTGGGAGCCCGATTAAAAGCTTGCTACGGATAATGGGGGCAGGTCATTCCACATAGAAGGGCCCACGATGACAAAGGCACGATGTCGAGTCATAGTAGTCCTTGTCCGTGGAACAAGAAGATCAAGTCGATCCGCAGACCGGAGAGGGCGGGTGGAGACAGCAGACATAGGTTTTCGCATTAAGTCGCAGAGATATTGAGGAGGTAAATGCTTAGTGGAGCAGAACTCGTGACGCAATTGATGAATTATAAAAAAATTCAGAGGAGCATAATCGGATGTTGCTTGCATGGAAGTACACTAATATGAAACCAGGACCACATGCGGCAGTCTTCATGTTTTCCCAGCATGCTAACACGATTGCAAACATACCTGATTGTATGCTTATAGAAAACATTCATCATTTCATACACATATATACATGTGCCTGCATACATAAATACATGTTATTTCAATATACATATGCAGATATGAATTCATATATATATATATATATATATATATATATTGCTAGAACATATACTTTTATGATATACATTAAACGCATATATATATATGTATCAAATATGTATGTATATATATAAGTTTAGGTTTATGTGTATTATTTTGCATACTATAGACCCATAGAATTATAGCGTGCATGTGTGTGTGCGTGCATAAACGTGTGAGTAAACGTGTGAATTCGTTTGGTGCCAATGTGGGCGATAATAACGACTCCTTCGGGCATCAAACGATCGCTGGGTGGCAGCACAGACACGCACGCTCTGATAGCCTGGCTCTCCGTTCCGGGAATCGGTCGGTAGTGGGAAGGAGAGAAGGAGGAACTGGAGGATGGAGAGCTATGAATCTGCCAGATGGAAGTTGGAAGAGGAGAAGGGATGAGATTGGAGGAGGGAGAATGAGCAGCCATGAATCGGTGAGACGGATAGAAGACGATAGGAAATAACATTGAAATGCGAGGGATCAGCTATGGACAGCAAAGATTCCCCTAGGTCCTTTGCCTCCATGCACCAGGTTGCACAGGCTTTAAGTGTGGTCATAAGATAGACATAAAATGTCCATATATATTTATACATAATCCGTATATATGCATGCGTCTATATGTGCATAATTATATATATGCTTCTGATGCATATATATATATGCATAACTTTCTGACTGGTTGTGCTTTATCCCATCTTATATAAGAGCTATGGATTCTCGTATCATCTTCCTCTGACCATTGACCTCTTCGTTTTATTTGTCCCTCTGTCGTAATCGTAAACGTAAATTAAGAAGTTCTATAGCGCTACTCTAAACTAAGTGGCAAAGCATCAGCTTGTTCAGGAGCGCTTTCCATGCATAGTTCCGCAACACAACGCGGTACGGTAGTAATCACTGTGGTCACTGACTCTTCAATCAGTCAACATTATTTATATTGCGTCTCGTTTAGGTCTCTAGTCGGAGGCGCCCTCGACCCAGACCAAGCGGAAAAAATCAGTCGTCATAACTGAGAACACGCACCGTTTGTAATGCAATGTAATAGGTCATTTATGTAGCGCCCTTCAAGTTTTAAAGATCTCGTAGAGCTGAGGAAAGCCCGTCCCAGGTTGTCGGACCAACCGCATTGAAGGAATGGCTCTGCATTGTCGCAGAGGGGCGAATAGAACAGCCGAGTGACCAAGGACAGATGACCCAAGACAGAGCCTTGCGGCAGATCAAACGACTCTATAGATGGACTGCCATTGCAAACTGCAACGCCAGAGCCTTGACCTTTCGTTCATTCTCCAACGATTGAAGACCATTCTATGAGGTTTTGTTCTACCGTTATCCGCACATTCGAGTGCAATTTCACTTGGTTTTCTTTATCTTAATTAAACCTATACATGTGCAATCGCCGTGATGTACTTGAAAATTTATGAAGCTCCTCTCCAGTGCAAATTCATCAAGAGCCGAAGAACCCAAAGAGGATAAAGACCGGATTTTTGTCAGCGTGGATAGTCGCCACAGGAACTTCAGTCAGAATCGTAGATCGATCAATGAGTTTTGTGAATCAGTGCATTACATCCATCTTTACCTCCATCTTTACCTCCATCTTTACCTCCATCTTTTTGCCTTTTGCTCCTCTGCTGTCAGAAGGTCGGTTTGTGTCGATAGATCGACCGATCGATAAATAGGTAATTGATTGCCTGTGGGTGCTTGAACCGTCTGATCGATCGATCGTTTATCCATTCAGATATTCCAAACGATGATCGAACTTCAGAGACGGAGTCGGCAACTGCATCGGCAAGACGCTGAGCCAGAAGGACAAGCAGAAAGACCGAAAGAGACACACAGAGCCAGAAGACGCAGAGAGATACGGAAACAGAAGCAAGACGTAGACGCATATAAGGGTGCACACAGAAGAGTCTAGGTGAAGTGGGACAGATAGGCAAAGAGGCAAAGACACATAGGAAGACGAAGAGACACACATATGCACATACATATATAGACATAGACAGACAACACATAAGGAGACAAAGACGAAGTATATATACAACACGGATTATACAGTAATGGATGACTGCATTGCAACGAAAGAAGCAGGGTCAGCTCCAATAGAGATTGAGGCATATGCAGGCAGCCATACAGACAGACAAGGACAGAGACGGATGAGGTGTATGATGGGTTCATCGACGACGTGTGAATTCGAAATTCGTCGCGGATTGCGTCCCAGCCGGTTCTCAAGCGAAGCGTGAACACGTGATTATCTGCTCATGAATATTCAAGAGAAAACTCCCGTCGCATGACTGGCTTCAGAGAGATTAACTACAGTATGGAAGCTAGTCTGGTGACACTAATAAGATTTGAAGATACTAATAAAACAGAAAATAATAATAAATATGACAATAATAATAAAAATGTACAACAGAGCAGAATAATATTATATTTAAACAACAACGACGACGACGACGACAATAACCAAAGCAACAACAACAATAACAACAAAGCAACAGCAGCAAACAGCAGCAGCAACGACATCAATGGCAGCAACAACAACAGCAACGGCAACAACAACAACAGCACCAACAGCAGCAGCACCAACAACAACAGCAACAGTAACAATAAAAACAATAACAGCAACAACAACAAAAAACAACAACAAGAAAAACAACAGCAACAACAACTATAATAATAATATTAATATTAATAATAATAATAATAATAATAATATTGATGATAATAATAATCAAATAATAATAATGCTGTTAATGTTGTCTAGCATAATAATGTCATTATTATAAATATTAATATTGTTGTTGCTATAACATCATTATCATCAGACTAATTAAAATGCTCCAATTGCTACAGATATTGTAAAAGTAATAATAATAGTAATAATATAATAATATTGTTAATAATAATGATAATTATAATAAGGATAATATTATAATAATGATTATAATAATAATTATTTAAGTAGTAGCAGCAGCAACAGCAGCCGCAGTAGAGTAATATTGCCGTTGTTATAATTTGATGTGATGATGCCGATGATGACGACGATGATGACGGCGTGATCATGTACCCTTCCTACCCTGCTTTTGAATTCGACTCAGCCCTTTTGCATTCTACTTTTGATGAGAGTAGACAGTAATTCAGAGAGAAAAATCACAGTCGTCAATTGCGTCGAAATGCAATTCAACCACTCTGGCCAACGACAAAATGGCCATTCTGTACAGTTTTGCAGGAAAATCCTTAACTTTAATCGAGCGAACAAGTATTGATATTAATGATACTATTCACAAGTTGATTACTTCCAATCGACCCAGGGCCGTACCCTAAGATGTGATATCGGGGCCGTGTCCTAGGGCACAAATATGGAAAGGGCGCAAATTTCAGGGTGGAATAACTTATTATTCCATAAAATGCACTATTTTCAAAATGTGGGGGCGCCAGATTGATGCTAGGCACAGGCGCAATTATAGCTTGGCACGGCCCTGAATCGACTGCCAACAGACGAATGTCTGTAACACATGTTTGGACCTGGTATTTGTACGTATAAATTATCCAAACGCTGCGTAGTTTTACCATCTGGGAGGCAGTGTTAGTCGGTGTGCTTAACGAGAAGTGCATTCCGTTGTAATGTCCTCACTGCTCGTGCAACACGGACAAGAAACTCCGAACATTTGGTCAGAGAAAAATATCGATGGTTGAGATGTATATACCGTCTGTGGCGACTTATCCATTCCAGATAACTCACCATTACTTGCTTAGCAATGCATTTGTCCTTGACGAATTTCTACACCGCAACGGCTATTCATGTAGCGATTGGTCGGTGTTGAGGCACAAAAAGGCGCTATATAAAATATTTAGATGTTCATCATGTAATCGCGGCGTTAAATGGAAGCCAATTCCTACTCGTTCCCACAGCCAAACTCGTTTCTGTGCACTTCAGAGATTGAATTCTGGAGAGTGTCATGTTGCCCGGATGGCCACTCCCATATAAGCAAGCACGACGTGCAGGCCCTCCAATTGGAGCGTAATTCATCCTGACACGTTCATTAGAACCGCTAATCCCGGCGTCTCTACCCCACGTCGCGGACAAAGCCCCGAATCCGGACTTGGTAGATATCGGAACTGGAGACTGACTCACCGAAAGACTTAGCCGAGGTTTCGAATTTCACGGATACGAGGGAATTGCGTGATGGAACGCCTCGGATAGCGTTGCAATATTCCGCTTTATCTGGTTTTAATAGTGCCTCATGTCGATAGACTGAGCGCAGGAGATTATCGTCTCCAGACGTTGGCCGCAAACGTCCATTTTCTGTCATATCTGGACGTAAAACTGAATTTTTCGCGCGGCTAGCTTGATCAATATGGAGTAGGTTGGGAATGGCACTCTCAAGAGATTTAAAGGCACGGATATTTCATAGAAAATGGTTACCAATATGCCGTCTTCTGCTAAGTCCCAGTGCTTTGATAGAAATAGCCTCTATTCTTAAACGCCTTCCGAAAGAGTTATATGGCAGCGTGAATGTTTTACTGAGTGGGCTACGATCCATTCCTATAGGGTGCACGAGTCGGTTTTTCAGCGGAACCGTGGGATTGGAGAGGATTCTACCGGAGTTTAATGGGGAAAATATAGTTTGTAGGAGCTTAATTGATTCAAAATAAATAGTCGAAATATGGACTCTGTGAAGGAATTGCCATGGACTCAAATTGAAATGCGCCTCTGAAGAGTGCCATTCCCAACCAAATCCCCGACTCTCTCCATAAACCCATCCAATCATATATCTCCTCCTCTAAGCTCATCTCCAACACCCTGCGTATCTGCTTCATGCACATTACTCACCTCCACCCAATTTGATCGACTCTAAGACTCCATTGTTGACTGAATACTGTAAGTTCCCTTGTACTCAAATCCGCCCAAATTAAACGTCGGCAAGTCATAGAAAGCTCATTTGCCTGAGCTGCCACTAGAACACCCAATCATAGTCCTACAAATGCCACTTTAAATCACTCTATTGGTTAAAAGTAAAAGCGCAAGGGTGCATAGGCTACCCGATCATCTTCCCGTCTCAATATTCCTCGTTTGCAGTCCGTGTGTTGGCGTCAGAATCTCGACATTGCACCTTGACTTTTAGCGAGCTTTCCCTGAATTCTGCACATTATCAGTTACCCACACGTACCGTCGCTTGCCCGCTATCATTTACCTAAGAATCCTCTGCTCATCACTCACAGATTCTCTTCAAGACTTCCTACCCCTATCTGTGCTATCCTATATCCCGCCCTTCCCAACTTTCTCATCCTCAGCAAAATCCGCTTTCACAGCTACTCAGTCTCCCTTAATGGTCTCAGATAACCGGACTCAGATCTTACTTTATATCTTTGTACGGGTTGTATTCTGTCACGACACAGCGAACGTGATAGCTGGTGCCATGCGCATTATTGATATTAGTAATCTACAATCACGACATACAGACAGACAGACAGACAGCCAGCCAGCCAGACAGACAGACAGACATACATACATACATACAAACATACATACATACATACATACATACATACATACGTATATATATTTATATACATCCATACATCCATACTTACATCCATACATCCATACATACATCCATCCATACATACATACATACATACATACATATCTGCTTTAGATTTGAAACCAAAAACTATTAATCCTCTTAAATATTCATCTGTTCCTGCCCGTCACATTGATCAGAAAGAAAACTAACCTTTTGGAAAATCCTTGAACAGGTTGATTGGAGCGGGGTCGAAGAGTCATGTACTAATGGTGACCCGGAGGTGGCCTATGAAGCTTTTAGCCGTATAATTAGAACCGCATATGACACTTCTTTTCCATTGAAACCTAACAAACCGAGACGCTCTAAAAACTTTAAGCAACCCTGGATGACTCCTGGTTTATTAAAGTCCTGTAAGAAAGAAACCAGGCTCTGTGCAAAATTTATCAAAATTTATCCCACGCCAGCCAGCTAATAGTATAAAACATAAATCTTATAAAAACAAATTTAAATCCTTACGGAATAATGCTCAAAAAAACTATTATAACTTAGAATTCTTGAAATATAAAGACAATTTTAAGCAGACCTGTAAAACTATAAAATTAATACTTAATACGAAAACAACGGATTTAATTATTAAAGGAATATCATCCAATGGAGTTGAAATTACCACCAACTTTTGCATTGCTGAAAAGTTTAATACGTATTTCTCCTGCATTGTTCAAGATTTAGTTGATAAAATTCCTTTATCTAGCAAGTCTGCATCTGCTTTCATGGATCCTCATAAGCTCAACTCCTTTGCAATCTATCCCACTTATCCTATATAGGGCGATCCTTAAAAATAACCCACAGCTCAGGATCGGACGATCTGGACCTGTGTCTTCTAAGCCCGTTACATGATGCCATGGCTGCCCCAGTATCGGCTATTATCAACAGTACTTTAACAACTGGTATAATTCCTGAAGCTCTCAAAATTGCTAAAGTCATCCCAATATATAAACAGGGTCCTAGGAATGACGTTAAAAATTACAGGCCTATCTCTATCTTACCGTTTTTTACCAAACTACTTTAAAAAACAATGTATATAAGACTTTATGACTTTATTATAAATCAAAATATACTGTGCCCAACTCAGCATGGCTTCCAGTCCGGACATTAAACTGTCGATTCGATACATACATACACACACATATATATATACATATACAGCCAGACAAACAGACAGACAGACAGAGGGAAATGAATTGACATAAAGAAGCAGAAAGTTATATTAGAGCGTTCGTTTCTCGATAGGAATTACGATCTCAGTCAAACCAGACAGTGCTAAAAAACTGTGAGGTATGTTCAAAGTTAAGACTTACAGTTAAGACTTAAATTTGAGACAATGAGTTAAGACTTATCGGTTCTTCTTATATATTGTAAAACATTGCATCCTGCCATTTCTTAAGGTTGCTTTCTTGTTAAACGCGAGCATCACTGGGAATGCTTTCCTCAATGCTCCTTATCTATCTAGACATGGCGATACTTTTCTCTACGGCTATATTTCTTTCGAAAAAGAATTCTAACTTTTTTCTTACTGTTGCCAATCTTTTCCAGTAATCCATTCTGTGATTGTTTCGTGTATTTTCTTGGAATACATTTCTTCTTTAACTTTATCACTATACTATCCTTTATACTAGGTCTAAGCCTATCGAATTATAAGCTATATTTGATTTTATGGAGCTAATTTCTCCTTTGAACTTCTTCTGATGTTGTAGATTGCTTGATAAGCTTCTAATTGTCTGTCCAAATGTCGAGTCTTGTCGAGAGGTTCTTCCTAGGCGAGACCTTCGGCTCCATCTGCAATACAGGTGAGTTCTCAGGTAAGACGTCTTTCGTTATACAGGTAAGTTGATGATAGGGCACGGTGCTTTTGCTGTAACTATATCCAGAAATGTACGGTGGTATAATAGAGGTAGCCCCATAATGCATTTAGGCTGACAACTTACAAGAACTCAGCGCAGTCTGATACAAAGCAACCTAATGTTAGCTAATCTTGTCTGAAGACTTATATGGCGCCGTTAGCTTAAAACATTTTTTTCTATTTGGACTACTCTTATAATAATCGTGTGTGAATGCATCAGTGTTCAATGTGGAGAGGCACTATTTTTATAGGAACGTTAGCCTTGCCCATGGATTCGCATTCGATTAATGCGATGTAAATCTTTTAAATTTCTTAGTATACCACAATAAATCGGCGACAGAGAGACCCGCAAATTCACGATCTCAATGCCAAATCAAGCCTGGCTTCTTTGTCCATTCCACTCTTTCCACTACCTGCATTGGTCAGACTCTGGGGAGAGTCCAGTCGAGGAGACGGCATTGTGCTACGGTGGCAATCGATGATGGTGGTGGTGGTCGTTTGGTGGCACATGAATTTCCGTCATGAGGGTCCGTAGAGCAACGGAGTTCAATTCCTGCTACCTCTAAGGCTGACTAGTCGTTCTTTCGCTATACGGCGGAGTTGTCAACTCAGACGTTCAATGTAATTGTACCTTGCATGGCTGCCGAAAGTCAAATTTTGACTTCTATTGTAGTTTGTCATCGTCCGTTCATAGTTCTACTGCACTTACTATCATACTGTGGTTTTTCAATTTTAAATTGAACGACAGTTTAAGAAAATATAAGTCGAAAGTAGCTGCACTAGCGGATGAGAGTGCAAACAGAGCAAATGGGAAATAAACCGGCGAGATTAGAGATTGCGTAAGAACATTGGCGGGGATTAATCGTAATAACGCGTCTGAGTTATAGCAATTCAGTCCATGTATGGTCCTCCAGTGAATCCCTATACGCCAGCTTTTAGCCCACCTTAAACTGTGTAGCCCGAGTATGGGGAACGCTGTGTGCCAGTTTCAAGTCAACCCAATCGTTGCGCTCTTTTTCACTCCCCATCTTTTCATGCATTCTGTCACCCTAATAGATCCGGCTTCCATTGCATTAACGCTCTGTTGAACTCGTTCCTCTGCAGGAAACGTTATCAAACTGTCATGCAAATGCATATGTTTAGACTAAACACATGGCCTGCACGTCGCATTGCACGCAAAGGTTATATGATCTCAATAGAGGCCGCTATCTACTCTACATGTTCTTCATATATATAGGTCCTACGTGTATGTATGACAATTAATACAGAGCGCTTACAAGTACCTCCCAAAAATACTGCATATATATTATAGCTAATTATACTATCTATATAATTATACAATAATAATACAATGCAGCTGCTACTTGATATCGTCTTTCTTACAGTTTAGCTGAGAAGTGCACACATGCCTCGACGTGCAACTGCAGTTGTAATGCATAACAATTGTGCGCAAAAGACTTGCTAAAGGTCCCTACACAGTGACTCCTCGGACGAGGGTCAAACCCGTTCATTCAGCGCACACTGAGGGCTACGAGCCGACCTCTCTAACTAATCGGCCATCGTGCCACACGTTACATTATGCACGTTATAAGTCAGCAATGGTGCTTCATTGGGAACCTGTGAAACGTGGTCACTGGATTAGCATGTGTCACTGGGTGTTACATTGAATCACCGGGTTACATCGTGTAAACATTTGTTTTGCAGGTGTAAGGGAAGGAAGTTGGACGGACACTTGAATACGAACTGTACGAATGACGATATCAGCGGGGAACGGAGTATCATCGGTAGCTGAGACAAAGTCTATGTGTGTATGTATGCATGTATGCAAGTGTGTACGTATGGATGGATGGATGGATGGATGGATGAATGGATGGATGTATGGAGGGGCGGGTGGGTGAATGGATCAATGGATGGATGGATCGATGAATGAATGGATGGATGGATGGATGGATGGGCGGGCGGATGGATGAAAGACTGTATGAATGTATGTATGTGTGATAGTATGCATTACGTATCTATGTTTGTATGCATGCATATGGATGCGTACTTTTCAAGTGTGCAAGTATGTACACGTATGTGTATGTGTGCTAATGTAATGTATGTATGTACATGTGTATGTAGATCTATATATGTGTGCTCGTGTATAAATGTATATGTGTATGCGTGCTTGTATGTATGCATGTATCTAAAACTCTGCTGTTGTATGGCTGTCTATCCGTCTGGTTGTGTCTCTGTCTTAGAGCCGATGTACCTTCCGTACTGTCCAGTGGCGATCAGTGAGGGTCAACTGACGTCCATTCAGATCTACAGAGGAACGGATCCCCTTGGTATCTCCATCGTTGGAGGAATGGACACGCCACTGGTATATATATATATATATATAAATGCACACACATATTTATATATAGTTTATGGTACCACTATGTATATATAGTCTATTGTATCAATATATAGGTATATATATATGTGTGTGTGCGTGTGTGTGCATAGTACCAATTAGTTAGCCTGTCACAGTAAGTAAATAAGTCAGTCAGTAATTACTTATACACTACTAACTTACTTACCGACTGCTTGTAGATGAACGTGATCATTCAAGACGTTATGCCAAGTGGAGTCGTAGATCGAGACGGTCGGCTGCAGCCGGGAGATCACTTACTCGAAGTGGGTCCACACATCAGTTATCGCTGCTCATGCAATTACTTAGCGCCTTTTAAAGAGTCAGGTAATCGAATTGACTGGAGAATTGGGAACCATGGGGAAACTGGAGCTCCATGTCCTTATTGTGCGCTGGTTACAAATGCGTTAAACTCAGGTTAGGTTATGGTAGGGCAAAGTAGGGTAGGTAGGACAGGGTACGGTTGTGTAGCGGAGCTAAAATGGAGGACGGGATAGGAAGGGAATAAAATGGAAGGTAAATTTTATTAACTTACAATTAACTCTAACATAATAAATGTCTGCACAATTTGATAAGCGAGTTCTGCACTAGGTTTCCTTGTATTGTCTAAAGTTTAATGTAAAAGTCAGTGCCTCTAATTCTATAATCAATTCTATCTATTCTAATTTTCGGATATCCACAAGAAGACGAGTCGTAGGTAAACTGGCCAGACCCTACAGCGATAGACACTGTAAGCTGACACAACTTAGTTTACTTTCGTATAATTTGTGTTATGGTGTGATTGTATTGCGTCTAGTTTTATCTAGCGGAATGAACTAATACAATTACACTAATTCAATTGAATTAATGCAGGTGAGAAGATTCAGTAGTTGGATTCTTACAGAGGAACTAATTCAGTTAAATTCATCCATTTGGATAAATTCACTTGAATTATCTAAGTGAACTAATTCAGTTAAATTCATCCAGTTGGATAAATTCACTTGAATTATCTAAGTGAACTAATTCAGTTAAATTCACTCCGGTGAACAAAGTCAGTGGAATTGGTGCAATTGAATTGATTCAGTTAAATTTATCAATGCAAAGTAATTCAGGTGAATTGATGCAGGTGAATGGGATCGACCTGACTCGGGTGAGTCATCTGGAGTCTGTTCGATGCCTCAGCCATCCATCAACCGTCTGTCAGTTGACAGTCTACAGGGAACCATACGATCACTGCTTATCAAGAGATATCAGCCAAGGTGAACCAACAAATATATAAATAATCGAACGTGAATAATTCATTTTGTCAGTCTGTTATTTCGTCAGTCAGTCAGTCTCTCAGTCTGTCAGCAAGTAAGCCAATCAGTCGAGCTGAAACCCAACCAGTAATCCGGTCAGGTAGTCAGGAAGTAAGTCAGACAGTCAGTCAGCAATTAAGTAAGTCAGTCAGGAAGCCAGTGAGCATGTCAGTCAGTCAGTCAGTCAGTAGGTCAGTTAGTCAGTCAGTAAGTAAGTCAGTCAGATAGTCAGTCAGTCAGTTAGTAAGTCAGTCAGTCAGTCAGATAGTCAGTCAGTCAGTCATTAATGTTGTATCATCTGATTATTACCAAACTGACGATGAATTGGCTGATGTGTCTGGTACAGAACTACTAACTGTCATCCTGTCGAAACCGCCCGGAGAACAACTCGGCATAAAACTTGTTCAGAAAAAGTAAGATAAAGTTACTCCATATACCAGTAAAATTCGTTTAATTGATTAATCTATTACATTTATCACTTGCTCTATGGCTTTCAATCTTAATGTGAAACTTGAACAACTTGGGCAGCGAAGCAACACAGAGTTTGCTCAAAGGCCTCGAACCCGCAATCGTTAGATCCAAGACCTTGAGCGCTACCGAATAATATCGTTCTGCTCAATATCGACCAATCGAACTGCTTTAAAAGTCTATTCGTCCACTTCTGAAGCATTACAATATATCACAATTAGTAGGCTATGATAGAGTGGAGAGTGGAAGTTGCCAGAATACCGTTGCTTCAATTTACGATCCCATATACATATAAATTAGCGGTTGCTTAACTGCCTTCAATGCCTGATTAAATATTAATAACCGAATAATTATTGTCTAGCTGTATGTCCACAGACATACCTTCATAATTCCCGCAAACACTGCGTAGTATTAACGAAATTTGTACATGAATCAACATTTTGTTTATTTAATACCGTTTTAAATAAATAAATGACTTATTCATAATTATATTCTAGATAATCCTACCATTGACTATTTATTCAATATTGTTTTGACAATGACTACGATGATGACAATGACAATGATGATGATGATGACAATCACGACGAGTACAATTATGTTAGTGATAGCAACGAAGTAGGCCTATACGTGACGTCGTGATGACGATCACAGTTACAATGATGGTTATGACGATTAATCTGATTGTTCTATTACTGCAGTCATAATCAAGTTTTCTCAAAATATGTCTCATCTATTTTTCCAGAGGCTTACCCGGAATCTACATATTAGACATAGTAAGTATATCGTCTGACTGTACATAAACTTCACACGATTTCTACTATCATACATGTACAGACACGTAGCGATGCTATAAAACGTTAACAGTTGGCATAGTTAACATTAAGTTCGGTGTTTAACCAGTCCTAAGAGTTATTGTCATTTGCTCGGGGTGACTAATTTTAGGGATTTGAGTCTCTGGCAATCACGGCGAGAGCGCCACTTTCCACATCTTCCATTACCTTCTCGATCTTCTCAGTCCTTCCTTACAATTTCTTTATCTTGCTTATCCATCTCTTCCTTTCTCTCTTTTCTTTCCATTGCAATTTTTTGCTTTCCTTTCCCCATTTTTCCTGTCTCTTTATTTCCTTCCTTAGGCCTACTTTTCTTTTCATTTTATTTCCTTGACTTCCTTTCTTCCTGTCATGTGGCGCTGCCATATCTTGCTTCATCGTACTTCCCACTGCCTTGCCTCGTCTTATCTTCCCTTCCCTTGCCTTGCCATACCTTGCGTCGCTTCCTTGCCTTTCCTTGCCTATAGCAACACCGGCTTGGCTTCTCTGATCCAGGCGTGCTCATTGTGTTCTCATAGATCAGCGGAGGCATCGCCTGTTGGGACGACCGTCTACGACCAGACGATCGCATCCTACGAATCAACGACACCGACACAACCAATGGAACACAGGAACAGGCAGTCGACATCATACAGGTACATACACACAGACACATACAGACGTATACACATAACATGTATACACACACACAATGACACACACAATGACGCCACGATTCTAACACTATTATTCCTACGTGTTTACCGGATCATGCTTTCACACTCATCATAATCATCAGTTCCTGACGTCAGCAATTTTGAGGCGATTGGTCCGAATAAATAATCTCCATTGTCCTCGATTGTCAAGGCAACAATTACCTTGACAACCGAATTATTGCTGCCCTTAGTGTCAGTTCAAGCGACGCCACGTCCCCATTTATATTGTCTATTCAGCGCAATTACACTGTCACAGTAATAGGCCTACATTACCATTCGTGGAGTGACTTGAAGTCAAATAAGCGAATTACTGATTTCTATCTTCATTACTGAGTTACATTCACTCATTCATTCAGTCATTTATAAAATTCATATAGCTCTCCTTCCAGAAACCTACCTACTCAGAGGCGCTCTCAGCCAGACCGGTCACTGCGCTGAACTTATAATGCGCTAATCAGCTCTGGTCCAGTTCAATTCCTATTCGGATTTAACTGCGACTGTAATTTTTATCAAGCAGCTCAGTCGGAAAAACATTTATTTAATTTATTATTATTTTAATTTAGTATTATTATTATTTTTATTAGTATTATTTTCATTTTTATTGTTATTATTGTTATTTTTATTATTATTTTTATTATTGGTACATATAATCCTTCGGTATTCCAAAAAATCAGGGGCATTGTTCTGGAATGGCTACAATTATTTTTCTTAATTTAATTTTTTAAATTATTTTTTTGACTATATAACTAACCTAAACTAACCTAAAACGTTGGTTGCCAGGAATGGTCTTCCTAATCGATCTCCTGAGTGGGGAAATTCCCTTTATTATTATTATTATTATTATTATTATTATTATTATATGATAGTCCTGTGTTGCCTTTAATCTTGCCTGATCATATACTTAATTCACATTACTTTGCCTCGTCTTGTCTTCACTTGCCTTGTGTGACGACCCGTATGTTCTGTTGCTACAGACCACTTGCTTTTGCTTCATCTATTTTGCAATTGTTATATCACATATTCTAAAATGCCCTAAGGTACTTCGTTCCCCAGAGACTTATTATTATTTTATATAGTGCTCAACCATCACACGCTCCAGTCGGGCATCCAACCATCATGTCAGTTAGTGGAAGTTTGTTCGTTTTAGAATAGCGTGGACTCCGTTGAGCTATTAATATCCCGGTCATCATCAGCCTCACCGGTCGTTCCACTGGACAACGGCGTAGTGTTTCACAGCGGAGACTCGGTCTCCATCTCTTCAAGGTCGATGCCTCCGCGCAGTCGGGAGAAGGTCATCAGCATAATCAAGGTATGAGACAAGCAGAAAGACAGACAGAAAGACAGACAGAAAGAGACATAGTGTTAGATATGTTGCACAGTGGTTAAATTCAGTCGGATCTCGACGGATCTCAGATCCGACACCTTAGTTTGAGATAGAGTACCCAAACTATGAGGTCAGCCGCCCAAAGGAGACGACCCGTCAACTAAATGTGCTTTTGCTGTAGGCCACTTGCTTCCCACAACTGTATTTTCCGAATAGAGAAATGTGAGTAACGGTACAGGTTCGTAAGATGCAATGTAGGCTTGGGTCACAGATCCGCCAGCTCTGGGTGAGCAAAAGGCCCTATGAATTTAGAGAAATGACGAATACATAGAGTCATAGACGGACTGACAATAAGCAGACCTCTATAGTCATCAGACTGAGAAGCAAGTAGAAGACAGACAGGCAGAAGTACAATCAGAAACAATACCAGAAAAAGGGACAGCGAGACATACAAGCAGACAGACAAAGGAAGAGACAGATTGTCCGTTGTCTGTTCGATATGCTATAATGTAATTGAAGTCTTCCGCTGTTCCGGATTCAAATGGAACCGTTGAAAAGGAACCGAGGACTCAAGTTCCGTTTCGATTGGTTCCTTGAAATAGCACAATAGGAATCCGTGGAAAGAAAATATATATATATATATATATATATACTATATATATCAGTTGATAGCTGGAAACACCAGCAGATGAAAACGAGACAGACATATGTGGGGACAGACTGAGAGACACAGATAGACACACTGAAAAGGAGACAGCCAACCGACAGACAAAAGGAGAGACATAGAGACATCTACATAGCGCATCTTCAATAAATGTAAGCCAACGGACCGATACAATTCTTGACTTATGTCCACAGACGCTGATGCACTTTGCGGGAGCAATGCTGTATAATACATTAAAGCGCTCTACCAATATCTACACATAAATCTATTGACGGCAATTGTGTTAAAAGGTTGCACGTTTGACTAATTTATCATGCTCTCCTCTGTCTCTGTCTCTCTCTATCTGTCTCTCTGTCTGTCTCTGTCTATCTCTCTCTCTCTCTCTCTCTCTGTATTTCATTCTCTCTCTCCCTCCCTCTCTGTCGCTCTCTGTCTCTCTCTCTCTTTGTATATATATAAAAATGTGTGTTCATGTTAGTTCATACATATGGTTGTGTGTGTGTGTGTGCGTGTGCTTGCGTGCGTGTGTAGATTGCCAATATAGAACGGAACGAAACGTACACGCAGAAAATGTCAAACGTCGCTTGTAAGCTTATTTACACCAAGTATCGCCTGTAACTGTGCTATAATAATATAAAGACTCAGCGAAGTTTACCCTACACTAACATTTGCACGTGCAGTTCATAATATAATGCCATTATCATGCTTGTGTGTGTGTGTGTGTGCTCATGTGTGTGCGAATCATCCATGTATCATGAAGTGTTAATCCGTAGAAACATTGAACTTTCTTTGTAGAAAACATCCGATGTTCTTGGTGTATCGATAGCCGGTGGACGAGCTTCCGGAAGCTTCGATACTCCCGTCTACGTCACCAGTCTGTCGACTATCACGTGGCAGTTCACCTCCGAACAACTCATGGTAAAGATCGACCAAACGAATGACTTATGGCATTACTCTGTCACTTAGTTCGTTAACGCGTGAGTTGAGTGAACTGTATGCACGGAGGATAGTGCCGAGTGTAGGCGCGAAACAGCCATCGTTGAATAATAGCAGAAGGACGTCACCGAATGGACCTGAAATCCATATTATTAGTGTGGCGGGTGATGGTTGAATGACAAGATGCTCCAACGAAGATCAGCAGGACGCAGGTTCAATACCCGCTAGCTCCATACAGATTGACTCAACGTTAAATAACCATGCCTACCCTTATTTGAAATTCTGAAATTTCTTATATTTGATATCGCCCTTCTTCCAACATTTTTTGCTCAGAGGTGCATGCGCCTCTACGGCGCAACTGCAATTGCACTGCAGAGCAATTGTACCCGAAGGACTTGCTCAAGGTCCCTACACAGTGACTACTCGGACGAGGGTCGAACCCGCACACTGAGCGTTACGGGCTGATCGCTCTAACCGATCGGCCACCGTGCCACACATCTCACCTTACTCGACATAGAGCCTTGCTTTACCTTGACTTACCCTTACCATTTTGCTTTGCATTGCATTACCATCACCATCTTGCTTTGCATTGCATTACCCTCACCATCTTCCTTTACATTACACTACATTACCCTTACCATCTTGCTTTACCCTTGCATTACCCTTACCATCTTGTTTCACATTGCATTACCCTTACCATCTTGCTTTACTTTATATTACCCCTATCATCTTGCTTTACATTGCATTACTCTGGTTTAGTTTATCTTTAAATAGCTGCATAACTGACTGACAGCTAGTTTTGTTGTTTCGATTGCAGAGGGGTGATGTGTTGCTGGCCATCAATGGCTTCAATCTGCTGAATCTGACACATCTGGAGGCTGTTCAGCTGATGAAGTGCTGCTCCAATGGCTGCGATCAGGTCCTTCTACACGTCCTTCCTGGCACAGAGACCTCCGACGGTCCGGGTAACTTCCGACCCTCCTGGAAGTTCTGGCTGTCTGTGCCGCCGTAAGTAATTCTTGTTAAGGAAAATCTCAATCGCTTCATCAGCATCAATACAGGATTTTGTGGATAAACTATTCAATTGCTTGATCCATTATTTCTGTATTGGAAAAGCATCATTAGACAAAGGAATCGTTTTCAAGTAGCATAATATCTCATTGATTGGATTTATTGATATCCATTAGAATGATCAGTCATAAGTTCGTCACCTGGATGAATGCTGTTTCAAAGGTGACATATTTCACATTTCATGTAACAACATAATTCATTCGCCCAGTTGCCGTTACGAGACAACTTCGACTTATTTTCCCGTATCATTCCCTCTGCAAACTAACACTCTAACAGCTAGGTCTAATAATGACAATCTCTTATCGCACTGTATCCCATTCTTAATGTATTTGTATTGATTAGCGTTCTTAACTGTTGCTCTAATAATTATCTTCATGTCTTGCTTGTCTTTTGACCATTGTCATATCGTATCTTTGCCCCAGTATTTATAGGATCTTTCTCCTGCCTCCGATCATTCTGTCACTTCATTCTCAGTTCTTGTGAGTTGAAACTGTTTTTTAATTGTTATTCCACCAGAAGGTCAGACACTGACGCTATAGAAGTTCTTAATAATCTAGTCTTATCTGACCTGATTGGCCAGACAGGATCTCACTCTGTCTTGTAAACCAGGCTTTATCTGACATATCGTTGCATTATGTAAGTCATTACAATTTTACACAAGCATCCATCCCAGTTGGACTTTTACTTGGCAGGATATGTTACTCGATGAAGATCGTTCAGCTGGAAAGGTCTCCGCTTGGATCGCTTGGCTTTTCCATAGTCGGAGGTTATTCCAGTCAGACTGGCACCGTTCCTGTCTTCGTAAAATCTGTCGTCCGTCACGGTCCAGCGGGCAGAGATGGAAGACTCAAGTATGTTATACCTAATCTATTTTATTCTAGTGTTTTAGTCAGTGTATTTCGGAAAGAGTCGTGAGTTCGAAACTAAGGATACGAGCACAGAACAATAGATACACGTGCACAGTCAGGATGTTAGGCATGGGTTAAAATTGGACGCCTCAGTCCAGAATGGAAGTTACGACGCGGAGACACGTTCTAGAACTTTAGCTATATGTACATGTATAAGAAAGGCCTATGAGGTTGCTTAAGGGAATTCAGCTATGTAATGTAATCAAAGATTTATATAGCGCCCCTACTACAGAAACTCATCACATGCATTCTGATTCAGCAGGGAATTTGATATTGTAATGCAATCAAAGCTTTGTATAGCGTCCCATCACCAGAAACTCACCAGAGGCGTATGATACAGAGGCGCACTTCATACTTCATTCGTCCTTTTAAACGCGCACCCTTTTGTTTGTTGCTCTTTTCAACGTGCGCTCTTTTGACTGTCGCCCTTTTAAACGTGCGCCCTTTCGATTGTCGCCCTATTGATCATGCGCTCTTTTGAACGTTTGCCCTTATTATTTTCGCAATTTAATAGTAAACCCTTCATACTGACCCTATGTTTGGCTTCATTTTGTACGCAATTGGAAAATCTTTTGTTTTATTCCATTGCCGGTTCAGAAGATATTGAGAGTCAATCTGACCTTTGACTCTTTCAGAAGCGGTGACATGATTCTGTCCGTCAACGGAACATCTACTGATGGTCTAAGCCATCGAGACGTCGTCCTTCTCTTGACCTCTGATTCCATCAGTTCAGTCCGTCTGTCCGTCGTCTCCTGGCCTGGATCTTCCATCTGAACACCACACCATTCTGCTCTGCGTCCCGGTTTCAAAACCTGGTGCATCGCCCACTATGGAGGGAAGAAGTCGTCGCGAATGTGGAGTGAAAGTGATCCGACTGTATCACCTCTGGTAGTCTGTTGCGTAGCCGGCATTTTCATGGGCAATAGATGGGCTCTATGAAAGAAATTGGGGACACTATGGATCTCTTGTGGGCATGCTGGTTGGTTTACCAGTAGAGGCGAACATCAACGACATTGAATCAGTATGATCATGTGTCGGTTAACACTTGACAACTATAACCGAAGCAAAGATCGTAGTCGTCGCCACTTTCAACATACGGCATTCTGACAGTCACAGTTGGTGACTAACGAGCAATACAAAAGGTTTCTTGTTGTCGTAGAATCGATAAGGTCGCGTTTGCGCTTCGGACAAAGATTCTTACCAAAGCCGACAAGGCGAAGAACCGAAAAATAGGTTATAAGTTAGCTCTATAAACCTATACAATAACTGCTCAGTCAAATGTTTAATAATTGCGCGCGTTTGACTTTTGACTAAAACACGACACCGACAATATTTGTTTATCATGCTCTTTCTATCCTATCACTGCTTAAAAATCGTTTTTCCGGGTGAATATGCTATCTAATGACGACATGAACCCTACCCGTTATCCTCACCGACTCTATTGACACGAATTTTTTAGAAAAATAACGAATTTCGGAGGTAAGAATTCTTGTAAGCAATCCAGCTTCAACTTAACCCAGAGGCGTCCAAATAAAGGGGTCCGGAGGCAAATGCCTCCAATTTCACCAAGGGGGATGTGTTTTTAGTCTTAAAGGGGAATATCTTGCCTTCCTGACACTTGGGATCGGCGGTTTTTGCCTCCATCAATCAGAGGGGGATTGACACTCATGACTTAAGATGGATTCCTTTAATCAATTCGGCGTTTGTTTAAGCAAGATTTCTTTTCACCTATCTCGAAACATTTAAGCAGAATATTCTTGCTCAGCAATACAGCATCGAGTTAAGCAGACTTCGTCGATTCAATTTCTATCTGAGCACTATTCGTTTCACCAATGCAACTGCTATTATTTTAAGAACTCATTACTTGTTTCAACCCAACTTCCATTTTGGGTAGAATTATTTTCATCATTCCGGCTTCCATTTAAAATTAAGAGAGCATGTGATGTGCAAGTAAATGAATGTTAGCATAAACTCTGAAGTTCTAAACTGCGGTTTAACCAAGACTGTTATGCACGCTTAGTCATTAGCCATCATTTTGTTGCGCAAATACCCCTGCACAATGATCTCCTTCGAGCTTTCGCTGCTGAGCCTAATGGGGCCCTGCAGCCATAGCTCCCGTGAAATCGGTTGAGGCGCCACCTATTTTTCCTTCGCGTAGGTGACGCCTGAGCGGCCATTTTAGTTGTCGAAGTTCTTCGGTTGTTCTAGAAAGTTGGAGGTTGACGAGTCGGTAAAGGTTCATAAAAAGTTATATTAGCGAGTAGCTTCCGTGTAGAAAACTTAGCGAAATTAAAAAGGGAAGTATTACGACTTGTGTGGTGCAAGTGCAGTCAGAAAACTTCTAATGTGCACAAAAATAGATGTGATTAACTTTTGGCCAGAGCTGGCGATAGCGCGAATGCATTGTAACTGACGGCATTCGGCTGGTGTATATTTGTATAGCGATGTTTTAGGAAGAATAGAGAACAGAGTAGCTAAGAAAGTTGGATAAATTCTGACATTACATACCTATACAATTATTGCAATTTTAGGGGTTTGTTTGGTTTTGGTAAATTAGAATTATATTTTTTGCTGTATAATCGTGAGTAATGAATGTAAACCTGCAGCGGGCAGCTGATAATAAATTGCAGAAAATAAAGATTGCTTGATTATTGAAACTACAAATTTCGTTGAACTTTAAAAATAATTAAGTGGTCATAGTGACCACTTAGTCTATGTCGAGTAAGGTGAGATGTGTGGCACGGTGGCCGATCGGTTAGAGCGATCAGCCCGTAACGCTCAGTGTGCGGGTTCGACCCTCGTCCGAGTAGTCACTGTGTAGGGACCTTGAGCAAGTCCTTCGGGTACAATTGCTCTGCAGTGCAACTGCAGTTGCGCCGTAGAGGCGCATGCACCTCTCAGCCCCGAGGTCACGGATATTATTTCCAATCTGGCACGAGGTAATCCTGTGGTGCACACTGGGGCCCTCACTATGCAGGGAGCGGAGATAGAGCCGCCAGGAGCATATGGGCGAGAAGCCCTGACTCCGTGCTTAAGACGTAGTCGGCGACTGCAGGGAAAATGGCCCGTAGGCTATTGAGTAGGACCGGAAGTGGGATTAGTCAATGTAACCTCGGAAGGCGTCCCCGAGCAGCCAGCAACCCCTAAGGGCGGTAAGTCTGACAATTTAATATCTGTAGCCAATAAATAATTAATAAATAATTTGAGTAGGTAATAGAATTGTAGCTCCTAGACATCATCGCTGCAGGGTAACGATAAAACAGAGGGAATGTCTAGAGGGAAACATCCAGAGGAAATTTCTGGATACCAAGCGATGCATAGCCTACATAGGGCTGATAATATTAAAAACAAATAACAAAAACTAAAAGTTGATACCAATACTTGTAAAAATTGTTTCTCATCTTTCTTTTCTTTCCAAAACCCTTGAGAGACCTGTCTTCCCAGTTCCTTCCCTATACTTCGAGCAAGCTTTTCTTCTACCTCCGACTTCAGAGGCAACCCTTTCACTGAAATCGCTTTGCCATAATTATCTCTTGTCAGAGATTTACCGCAGGCCCAATATATGGCCATGGACAAATCTCATCTCTCGCTTATAGCCGTCTTTTACCTTTCTACAGTAGACATGGTCGACCACGAGATCCTGCTCCAATGTTTACAACCATCCTGCGCCATATCGAATATTTATCTTCTTTTGCTAAAATTGTAAACCTATCTTTCAGACAGAGTCGCGTTAAATGGTTTACCAAGAAATTTTCCATCGACAAATGATTCGCGGACAGTGGTTCAAAAGTTGGCATTCGCTCACTGTAATCAGTAAAATAGAAGTTGAATTCGTGATAATAATGCTTGCTTAAAGAGAATTTGGAATGATGAAAGTGACCCTTCCTAAATGGATGTTACATTGACTAAAACAATGCTATCTGGTATAGAAGTTGGATTATTTATAAAGATTCTTGCTTTAAAATAGGTTGGATTGATCATTATAATTCTTGCAGAGAAGTTTTACCTAATAGGCTTACAGGCCTATATAGGCGAATGATCACCTATCCGTGAACCATTTGACGTGGAACCGTCAGAAACTTGTGTCGATAAGAGAAGACTTAAGACTATTTCGATGTGTGGATGTCAAAATATCCTGATTGACCACTGGAGACTGGCCTATCTGAGCATTTCGACGCGGGGTGTTGGTGCTCGACTCCTGGTAGGCCTACGGACTTGAACCAATAGGCCTACTCCCAAGCCATCTGCGGCCGTAGTCTCTCCTTATTCGTTATCAGTACACACCGTGCAGATGGGTATTATTTTCTTATCCTTATAGGCTACACCCTGCAGATTTTCTGATGGATAAAGAGTAGTGTTAGCTATCGTGTACCTGCAGATTTAGATTTAGCCTACAAACTTACCATGCTTATACGTTACAAATTTAATAAATAATAATAATACAGTCTGTACACCGAGGATGACAGTCCTTCACACACTTGGATTTAGAATAGAAGTAAGTTAGTGTTGTAATTGTTATTATGACAGCCGAGTCTGTGACATAAGGATGACTTTCCTAACTTGGTAAGTTTTCGGGGGGAGATAGTTCTCTACAATGATCATATGTTATCCATTTTTTGATAGCTTGGATCCTAATAAAAAAATCGCCATTTGTCCAACCGTGCGATCCGTTTATACATATACGCGTATCATATGTAACGCCATCCTTTCTGTCTAACAACATAACACATAACAAACTGAAATACTAGAACGTTGCACAACACGGGATGGAGCTACAGTAGGGGGTAGGTAGCATATCTGTTATATAATATAGGGATGGGGTCACAGCTGCTGTTAAATAACGTTATTAGGGGTAGGGAGGTGGGCCAAAACTTGAGATATTATGCGTTATATAATACTTGAGATATTATGCGTTATATAATATGTGAACGGCCCCTAATTAAGTAGTCAATTGATGTTCTATTTTCGTAACCCTGCACAATCGATGATCCAGATCTCGAACAATTTCGGAGAAGATTTTTCCCAAAACATTATTAGCATTTAGTTGACAATCTAGATTAGAGTAGGCTACCTTCAGGATTTCATAGGCCCTATTATAGTGCATATATTCCATTAAAACTTGATATTAGGGCTAAATATTTTGAAAAACTTGACAGTCTAGTCTTTTATTTTGGTTTTAATATTGCTGTTCATTTGTATGGTTGCTTAATGAAGCATTTACCATTATTTTTATATTATTATCGTCCGCGACAAATTGTCCGCAGCGAATTGTCCACGACGAATTGCCCTAGAATCATTCAGGGCGAATTAGGGTTAAACGAATGTTGGATGTCATTTACACTAAATAAAGGGGTGTTATGCTTATTCCTGTTCCTATGCTTTTATACCAAAAAAGCGGTCACCCCACAAAAGCGACCATGACAAAAGCTGAAAAAGCGCGCAGCTCACACTTGTTCAAAATAATTTTTTTATTCATTCGTTCATTCATTCGTTTATCCATTTCTTAATTCGTTAATTAATTAATTAACTTGTTCTCTCGTTGATTGATTGACTCATTCATTAATTCGTTAATTGTAATTTTGTTCGCACATTTCATTAAAACAATTGTAACGAGCACACTAGAACTCCGGAAGGACGTTAGTTTCTTATATATACTATCATCTAGTAGGGTACTCCGCCATATATCATCTAGTAGGGTGTATCTACTTACAGGAAATTATGGGTGAACTTAGCCACTCGCACGAGAGGTATAAAATGTAATGAAATAAATTGTTTTATTAACACGTAACCGATAACACTAATAATAATCAAAAGACTTTAGAAATGAACATTAAACTTAATCTGCACAGCGTGTTTAGACGACCTAGTATACCAGCTTTAAGAGTTCTTTCACTTATACACGATTACGCTGATAATGAGTTCGTATATATAAAGTTGATAATCAATTACTCAGTTTGAGATTTCAGAATAATAATAATAATAAATATATGAATAATTTTATCTAGATAATGATACAGTTACCGTCTACGTTCAATAGCGGAGTTCACCAATGCATCACTAGCGGCAGTCTTCCCAAGATCTTAATCTACTTGACTATACCTTAATGAACCCACGGACAACGAGCGATTCCAACCAGACAGGCCCTTTGTCTTTAGTGCGCGGCTATTTTATACCGAATCTCGTAGTCAGACAGAGCGGCAGTGCGGTCAGACCGAGCAGCGGGGTCAGCCGAATCTGAGGGACCTGATCCAAGAATACTGTTCCTCTAGTAAGCCTGATCTGTGAAACAGACTGCCAGGTCACCCAGTTATGACCAACCAGATATAAGAACACCACCCACAATGAATCCAACGAGCCACTAGTTTTGACCTCTGAAGCCGGCCGAATACCTTTACTAAAAATACAGGCCGTCAGACCAACTAATATCATCACTAGTGCACAAGCAATGACTACCTATAGTGACCCAGATCTAGTCTTAAGCAATGCCTCCCTGGAGTGGTCTGTCTAACTATAACGTAGCATTATATTGACCCTATGATAATCCTCCACGCCCCGAAGAACAAAGCCTCCGGGCTTTGCCAAAACAAAGGAAAAGAACTAGAGGGACCCCCAAATATAGACTGCATTGGTGAAAAATCCACTAAAATAAAAAGAAATGAAAGAAAACCGTTGAAACAACACCTAACTTGTCATGAGAGTACGACATGACTCGAAGTGAAAATAAACACGGAGACTAATCCCTACGAAAATCGATAGCAAAGATAAAAACACACAAATAACGAAGGGGAAAAAGAATAGGCTAATAAAGAATATTGGAGCACGCGACAACTGAGGATTCGGCAAACGTGGCGAGAAAACAACGCAGTGACGGCACGAAAGTGAACGTAGTTTGTCCGTCGCAATAGCAATGATCCAGAGACCGAAGGCGGCAGAACGCCCGAGTTACGGTTGAGTAGATGAACCGTATTCGCGTCCCGATTGATCATTGTTCAGCGCCACGTAGCTTCCTCGTCCCGCGTGAGCAAAAAACAGAAAACAACCATAATCATTAGCAAAAGCCGACATAAGCTTAAAACGATCAACATAAGAATGCTAGAACACAGAAGAGAAAAGTAATGCTATAGGAACAATGATTGAATCGAAACAGTGGTGGGCATAAACTATTGTCAACCCAATAAACCAATCCTAATGACAATATAAGATGAATAACAACAAAAAACCCACGAATAACGTTAAATCGCACGAGCAGTCGAAAGGAAACACGAAAGGAAGAATTGAAGACGAAATTGAAGGAAAATTCTAGCGAAAACTAAAACGAAAGTAAGTAAGTTAAGTCTAAAAACTACGAGAATTAAGACGAAAACTAAGACGAAAACGAAAAGTAAAACGAAAATGAAAACGAATACTAAGTCAAACGTCTATGAGGACGCCTATACGAAAAGGCAGCTCAATAGAGAGAAAAAACCAAAACACACGAGAAACACGCGCCAAACCTTAAGCGCTAAGCAAAAAAAACACGCGTAAATACACGAAGCATCAAGCATTATAACACCATAGGATAATCGAGATATCGGACCCTATAAAGATAAGAACTGTGCAGCCTGACTAGAAGTCAAGAAAATACCCTTAACACAAGGTCAAGCACAACACTAGGTGGAAGATACTAGCAATAAGATGAAAGTTAAACATCTGTTTCAGTAGACTCCAAATAAGTAACGAATTAGAGATCAAACGACGGTCAGAAAGATTTTGACAAATTGTCAATGTAAGTTTTAAAGTGCACTAACCCCGTATAAATATAAAAACCCTTATAGATAGAAAAACTCTTGTAGATATAACAACCGTTGTAAATATAAAAACGCTTGTAAATATAAAAACCCGTTGTAGATATAAAAACCCTTTGTAGATACATTGCGTCGGAAAAAGCCTTCGGTATAAACTAGATGAAACTATTCTGGAAAGAAAAAGGGTACCCGTTTTCCAAAATAAGTCTATAACCGAAAGATTGATCTGGAAAACAAAATGTTAAAGCCTAGGCACTCTACGATGAAATAATAATAAGAAAGAAAAGATTAGTTTGGAGGAAATCGCCTCATTAATAAAAATCTCCGATGGATATAAGAATACTAATAAATTTGTTCGGACGCGAACCCGTTTTGCGTTTTGTACCAGAACAAGTATACGCCGAATGAAATATATCTTTTAAAGCTGGGGTCACATCTTTTTCAGACTCCCATGAAGGCGGCCATTTTGTATCTGACCATTTAACTAAATACATTCGACGGCCATCTGTAATTTTACATTTCAACAACTTATCCGCGGGAAACCACGGCTGACTACTACTAGCAGAATTAGGGGCCCGATCCAAGCCATCAGTCGCTATGGGAGGTGAAGGAGACCGCGACGAATCTGGCTGGTCTGGAAGAGGTGATTCACGAGAAGCGTCGTTGGAAGCAGACGCCGATTGAGACGGCGACGGTGCAGATACGTCATTGGACAATACCGGCTCGCCCTCTTGAAGATCTGCAACGTCTAAGGCGGACGTGGCAGGTTGCGCGTCCGACGAAGCCTCGGCGGCTGATGGTGAAACTAGGTCTGTAGATTCGTCGACAATGTCACTATTTTGCTGAGCAGCTGGACCCATGAGATCATGGTACTTTCCCAAAGCAATTCTTGATCATTAACATGCAACCGAAGTCTGTTGACATGAACTGCTGATGATACCATCTGATTCGTCGCTGCATTGCGAATTCTATAGGTATCATTTGAAGCTCGACTCACTATATAAAATGGGCCTTCAAATTTACGCCGAAGCTTTGGACAAACACCTTTCGGATTGTAACTTGAATGCAGCCATACGACATCACCCGTCTGATAAACCACAGGTCTTTGATTTTGGTCATAGAATTTCTTATATGTCTGTTGGGCAGCGTGTATATTGTCTAGAGCAACTTGCCTAGTTACCCGTAACCTTGGCAACAACTGACGAATGTAGGCATCAACGCCCACACGACCTGTAGAAGTAGGCAACAACGACGCCTGTATTGGCAACTCCATGTCTTTGCCATAGAGAACATGGCAGGACTAAACTTCGTGCTGGCTGAGGGCGTACTTCGTAAAGCGAAGGCGATGCTCGTTAGGTGGTTCTCCCAATCGGTTTGATCAACGCAGTAAGAACGTAACGCTGCCCACAAAACTGACCAAACCCTTTCGACTGTGGAGTTCGTCTGAGGGTGATAACTAGAGGTAAAAATTCGTTTGACCTTGAAACGCTTACACAAGTCTTCGACAATCTTTGACAAAAACGAAGTACCACGGTCACTAAGTAATGAGTGTGGCGGTCCGAATCTAGTGAAAATGTGGTCATACAGCGCATTTGCAACTGTAACTGCACTTTGATCCTTGACAGGGATCAATTCCGGCCACTTGGAAAGAGAATCCACACACATCAGAATGTATTTGTTGCCATTAGGACTCACTGGTAACGGTCCTGCAAAGTCTATGTGCCATCGGGCGAAGATATCAGTGACTGGCAATGGATGAAGTGGAGCTTTGGTCGCTGCGTGTGGTCGTTTACTTTGCTGACAAGTAACACATGACGTCACATAACGAACTGAATCTGCATACATATGCTTCCAATAAAACCTAGTCCTCAACGTTAAGTAAGTTCTGTCTTGACCCCCATGAGCCATCTGATCGTGAGCAGCCTCTAAGACTTTGCTTCGGAGAGAAACAGGAACTACCAGCTGACGAATTAAAGCCTTGGCTATCCCTATGTCTTTGGCTCTAGGCTGAAATAGATGATACAACACTCCATCGGTCACTGAAAATTGGTCAGCCAGAAGTAGTATGCGTCTTGCAGACACGTCTTCAGGCGGTAAGATGTCTGACTCCAGATACTGCAGTAACGGAAGCAATTCTGGGCACCGTTGTTGAGCGTCAATTATGACAGATTCATCAAATAAGTCAAAGTCGATAAGATCAGTTTCGGTATCAGCAGTAGTTGAGACGCCCTCCTCGTCACGGGCCTGTTGAAGTGGCGTCATCACGTTTAACGGTACACTGTTGTCAAACGGCATGTCCGTAGTCAGTGGTTGGGGCGGCGCAGCCATAGGTCTGAGATAAATGTCGTCTTGTAGAAATACATCATCCGACTCTAATTCAGGCGGTGTTTCATGGTCCATTCTAGACAGGGCATCAGCGGCGAGATTTGTTTTGTCTGGCTTATAGCTGATTGAAAAATCATACCCTTGTAATAATAAACTCCAACGGGCAAGACGACCTTGAGTTGACGCTCGGATAGTTTGTAACCAACGCAACGACAGATGGTCTGTAAACAAGGAGAATTTGCGCCCAACGAGATACGGATGAAAGCTTCTGACAGCCTCCACCAGAGCCAACGCCTCCAGCTCTGTGACCATATACGATCGTTCAGAGGCTCGGAGATTTCACCCACCGAATTCGAGAGGGACCTCACGGCCCAGGTCATCCAGTTGACTAAGAATGTATCCTATTGCCTGTGACGAAGCATCGACGTGAAGAATGAACTCCTTATCCATTCTCGCAAAAGCTAGGGTTGGTGTTCTGGACAACTCGTCACGAAGAGATTGGAAAGCCAACTCACAAGCGTCAGTCCACAGAAATTTAACGTCCTTACGTAATAACTCATTTAGAGGCGCAGCTATGTGAGCATAGTTTTTAACGAACCTCCTATAGAAATTACAGAGTCCTAGAAACTGACGTAACTGATGAACAGACTCAGGACGTGGAAAAGCCTTTACTTTCGACACCTTCTCCATGTCTACCGAAATGCCTTTATCTGACAGGATATTTCCCAAGAACCTAACACGGCGTAATGCCAACTGACATTTCTTCGGATGTAATCGCAGCCGAGCGTCTCTAAGTTTGTTAAAAACTATCTGTAAATGTGACAAATGGTCTTTGAACGATCAGGAGAAGACTAAGATGTCATCTAGATAACAGAGTACGTATTGATTTAATTGTTCACGAAATACTGCTTGCATCAGACGCTGAAAAGAACTAGGAGCGTTCATTAACCCGAACGCCAAGCGTTTGAAACAACAGGAGCCAGAATGCGTGACGAATCCTGTGCATTGGCTTCCACGTTCTGTCAGCGGAATCTGCCAGTAACCGGCCTTCATGTCCAAAGCGCTATAAAATTGTGGTTGTTCAGCAGCTAAGACATCTAGAACACTCGGCAGAGTTGGTAAGGGAAAGACAAGGGGTTCAGTTTGCCTGTTCAACGCCAGGAGGTCCACACAAAATCTGGGCGAAGCGTCATCTTTCTTGGAGACTAGAATGACGGGTGATTGCCATAAAGAAAACGACTCTTTGATGATATCATTGTCCAACATCTCTTTAACTTGTCGATCAATCTCTTTTCTTGCCTCTGGGCTATGTCTGTAGGCACGTTGGCGACAAGGAGGTCCAGTAGTGACGATATCATGTGATATCAAGGTGGTCCCCGATAGATCCGATAACTTGGCAGCAAATACATCTCGATTACGGTACAACAGTTCAGTAAGCTGATCCAAATTGTCTTCTGACAATTCACCTTTTGAGAGATCGAGGCCAAGTTCTGTGAGTACCGAGGTTCGTGTTGCGACATCTGGTGAACGTGTAGGAGTGGGGGCAGGTTCTTGAGCAGCGATATCGGCGGCAACGACAGAGTTCCCATTAGCGAATTGAATCAAGGCAATGGGACGGTTTTTGATCAAATGGAGGTCTTGGTTGAATGGGTTCAAAATATTAACAAATGAAGAATTCTGTTTCGGTTTTACAAGGCAATTACAAACTAAAAACTCTTGATTAGGCGCAAACTGAAGTGGCTGTACAATAGAAAACTCATCTACGTAACGTTTAGGAACACGAATGGGTATCAAAATGGCGGATTTAGGTGGAACACAAACATTAGACTGTAAACGCAAAACGTTTTCTTGTCCTTCGCCTCTTATTCGGAGTCCCACTGAGATTAAACCATCGTAAAAGCACACCGTACGTGTTTGGTAATCGATTGCTGCTTGTGTTTGCATTAGCATATCTTGTCCAATAATGTACATGTGAACTAACTCTTTGATTACCACAAAAGGAAATTGTACTGTCAATCCGTTAAGAGTTATGTCTAATAAGACTTGGCCTAGTATGTTTAAGGGCTCTTTATTGGCACCACATAATTGCACAGTCTCTGCTGGTTCTAGAATTTGACGATGCTTTGGTAACGCCTGAAATGCGAGTTGAGAAATAACGCTTCTCTGCGCACCGGTGTCTATAAGACATCGATGATGCGTACCGTAAATATAAGCAGAAATTTCGCCTGCACCATTGAAATTGTGTCTTGCATAAGGCGCTCTAGGAGTTACCACTGACGATGGCCCTCTTGGTTTTCGAAATTCGGGTGGCGCCATCTGGCGTGGTTGCTGAAATCGACTAGATGAGGCCCCGCTGTGTACTGTGCTATCATGCAAACTTGTTGGTATTGTACGAACGTCCTGTGATATACCACTTTGTGCGACTGTGGAAGTACCCTGAAAATCTTTAGTTTTGCGAACTTTATACAACCGCTGTGGTCTACTATGGTCTCGTTGAGACATAGTAGACTCGTCCCCTCATTGTGACCCTCTCCCTGTTGACATACAACATCGAGAAATATGATGAAGCTGAGAGCAATTTCGACATTGTGTCCCGTATGCAGGACAACGGCGTGGCGGATGCCAGCTGGCACAGTTGTTACAAGGCGGTCCATTCATAAAAGAGGACTGAGGTGGGACTTGTCCTTGAGGCCGGTTAAAACGAGGTGCGAAAGAGCTAGACTTCTGGGCTAATGGCATCCTGGTATTGTTCTGTTGCGGACTCTGAGAGAATTGACCTTTAGGAAAAGGTTGTCGCAACATCGGACCCGACGAATTGCCATTAGTTCGCTGGGATGGATTCCGCGAGGAATTATTGTCGTTGTACCCACGAGCTGGATACGCGGACGAAGGAACATGGTCTTGCTGGGAGTAAGACGATTGGTAGTTGTTATGCCTAGAGACGCCAGGGATAGCTGGAGATAAACTCGACCCTTGGGAAGATGATGCGTGACGGTAATTATGCATTTGTCCTCTATATCCTATGTTCGTGCAAAAAGGTTCCTCGGGACGAGAGGATGCCTGATTAGGGTCAGAAGGCAAAATGGGATTAGTATCATACCAAATGTCGCCTTGCAAATCATCATTCCATTCCGGATAATGAGCCTCCTGTGAATCTTGCTCGGTGTCCGAGGCTAACGCGAATGTTACCTTACGTGGCCCAACCGAATCCCTAACTGGCACTACTGGGCTCTTTTGTATTTTGATCAATTCTAACTTCATATCAGCGAGCGCTTGAAGAATCTCACTACTTCCCGCAACTTCTGATTCAGTAGAAATTTCTACCAAGTTGGCGACTTCTAAAAGCTCATCAATATCTGATGCGCCTTTGATTAGAACAGCCTGGCGCGTTTGCGGACGTAGTCTGTTTAGCGCAACATAAAAGATCGATTTCCTATCTACACCCAAGTGCTCCGCTTTTACTAAGATAGAGGCGATGTAATCGCTTGCTGATTGTCCAGTCTGTTGACTCATTGACCACAATGAGGCTAGTTCCGACCACGGCTTGTGAGTCATCGTCCAGCGTGCTATAAACATGTCCGCTACTTTGTCAAAGTCAGTGGAGTCGTCTAATTTTAACGATCTATACCAAGTTCCCGCCATGTCTTTAAGAAGAAGTGCCAAGGTGGACAATTTTGTAGCATCATCCTGGATGTCATTAAACGCGAACCAAAGTTTAAGAGATCGCAACCATTCACGTGCATTTTCATTAGGCTTTCCTGTAAAACCCGGGGACAGGAACAAAGAGCTCTTAGAAATATGACCGCGGCATGGAGGAGTTGACTGCAGAGGTCGAGAAGCCACCCCTACTTCGGACTGACGCACCGTTGGTGTGACGTCAGGTACGGGATTACACACAGAGTTTGGCACTAGAAGTGGAGTTAAAAACTCGATCGGTCGATCCCTGTCTCTGTCTGACTGAGAATTAGACACGAGCAAGACAGGTTGGGCCGATGGATAACTGGGAATGCGTTGCTGTTGTTGTTGTTGTGGTATGGACCCAGTATGCGCTGCAGAAGAAGGACACCTTATCGCAATGTCCGGTGCATAATTGCCTGTCGTCGTCGGCAGGACCAACAAGGGCTGGTCTTGCAAGGTGCCGGAAATGCCGGAAAATTAAACACATTATCTACCGAATGCCTTGCCGACCGGAGATGTGGAGGAAGGGAGCAAGTGGTGGTGTAAGGATTGAATTGTACCGTGGATGGAACGGGTCTGCGGTATATTGGAGAAGGAAAAGTACCAACTCGTTCCCAATGTTCTGTCACGGTTATTGGCGACGCGTGAAAAAGTACAGCATGACTGTTGTAGTCTGAATGAGCGGTACTGCCAGCATGGACGGAGGAGTCGTCATATGCCACTAAGACTGGTGAGTGAGGGGGTGAGGCTTCAGGCAAAAGAGAAGAAATCGTTGAATCAGGTCTGAGCCAAGTTTCGTTAATCTCCGCGGCCGTTAACGGAGGAGGGGAAGGAGTATGATTGCTGATCCGCCGGAAGGCATGATCAGGTCTGACAAGTCCAAAGTCGGGAACATATGGCGAAAGAGGGGAGAGGCAGGTCGGACGAGTATTAACTGCTGGTAAGTCGGCCACGGCTGCCTGCGTGTGGCTTCGTGTGCGCCCAGGCGGTCTTATACATAGAAAAGTTGATGGGTCATGAAGCGAAAAAGGACGCCGTAGAGCCATGACGTAGTATTCCACGAGGGCAAACAAGAGACCGAACTAATTCGCCTCACAAACCTAGAATCACTCAAGGAATTCACGGACGCTAACACGACTATCACCGAAAACAAGTCTTAAGCGAAACGGTTGCTTAATCACGAACTCAATGCAAGAGTTAGGCCCGATACACCCCAAGAGTATACAACTGTAAAAATAGTCCTCGAACACTGCGCTAGTCTCTATAAAATTGTAGTAGTCGTACCGAAAGCGTAGCGAACGGCGAATTAAATAGGTCTCTGTATGTAGATCGGTGTATGTGTGCGTGAGAGTGTGTGTATGTGTAAGTGTATGTGTAAGTGTATGTGTAAGTGTGTGTGCGTGCGTGTGTGTGTGTGTGCGGGTGAGTGGGTGCGCGTGTGTATAGAGAATACACCACACCTGAACAATAGTCAAATGCAATATGCCCAGTTCGAACAATTACTGGCACAAGAAAATTGCTAATCACTTAACAAAGGTAGTGCTTAAATAGGCGCTAAATAAATGAACGGCCTACGTCGTAAAAGTTGCACCGCTAAGACCAAACCGTGCGAGTGCACAATGCTTGTGGTTTTCCTCGCGAAGTATGAGCGATTGAGCAGCAACAACTGACCTCTGATAAATAGATATAATTATATATATCTACGTACACTGGCCGCAGCAAATATCAGACAGCGCGGAGTCAGTCAGCGCCCTTGAATGCCAGCATGTAGCCTAACGCAAATTAACCGGCAGCGAAACAATAGGCCTACACTGAGGATGTGTGGCTCAGCGAAAGCGCGAAGAGCTATAATGGGCGCTCTGCAGAGCAGAGGCATGGGTTCGATTCCCGTTTAGCGAAATCACTGTGGCGAGACCGTTAGCAAGTCCCTCCCTCTGCACAATGTCTCTGAATACGTAACAGCCGCTATTGCGCTGTGAGACGCTATATCCAAGCACCGTTGGATGATATGGCAATGTCTGTATATCTGCGTACCATGCACAAACGTCTGAGCGAAGGCCTCACAGAGAGATCGTAACAGAGCCGTTAGAAAGCGAATTGGTAATAATATAAAGATGGTAGTGTAGAACAGTAATAGCGACTGAAAGAGAACGTCTGCCTACCTGTATGCGTGAGAAGTCCAACCCGGTGGATGAGTGAAGGCGTAATGATTCGGCCCGCGACTTGAACAACCGGTTGTGGTGGTCGGCGATTCAGATGATGTAGCGACCTGCGACTTCTGCGGTACGTCTGCAAGAGCGATACCGAGTGGCAGAAGTTGAACTGCACACCCAGACCACAGATTGCCAACGCGAAAATCTCGCTTAAGCACTTGCGATGCAGGATTTGCACCACCGACAGAAGTGTTCCCGATGCCGTATACTGAACAGCTGCAAACTTAACAGAACTCAAACGCCATTAGTGGTCCTGTCTGGCGGATCCCCGTGATTAAGACTCCGCAATATGAGAGATCTGAATTACCACAATCTAATCTGCCCTGATGCCATTGGCCTCCGGAGTTTGTTGGTGAAAATAATCGAAAATTTTAGTTTTATTACGGTGTCACGAAACCGGTCTCTACCATATATCATCTAGTAGGGTACTCCGCCATATATCATCTAGTAGGGTGTATCTACTTACAGGAAATTATGGGTGAACTTAGCCACTCGCACGAGAGGTATAAAATGTAATGAAATAAATTGTTTTATTAACACGTAACCGATAACACTAATAATAATCAAAAGACTTTAGAAATGAACATTAAACTTAATCTGCACAGCGTGTTTAGACGACCTAGTATACCAGCTTTAAGAGTTCTTTCACTTATACACGATTACGCTGATAATGAGTTCGTATATATAAAGTTGATAATCAATTACTCAGTTTGAGATTTCAGAATAATAATAATAATAAATATATGAATAATTTTATCTAGATAATGATACAGTTACCGTCTACGTTCAATAGCGGAGTTCACCAATGCATCACTAGCGGCAGTCTTCCCAAGATCTTAATCTACTTGACTATACCTTAATGAACCCACGGACAACGAGCGATTCCAACCAGACAGGCCCTTTGTCTTTAGTGCGCGGCTATTTTATACCGAATCTCGTAGTCAGACAGAGCGGCAGTGCGGTCAGACCGAGCAGCGGGGTCAGCCGAATCTGAGGGACCTGATCCAAGAATACTGTTCCTCTAGTAAGCCTGATCTGTGAAACAGACTGCCAGGTCACCCAGTTATGACCAACCAGATATAAGAACACCACCCACAATGAATCCAACGAGCCACTAGTTTTGACCTCTGAAGCCGGCCGAATACCTTTACTAAAAATACAGGCCGTCAGACCAACTAATATCATCACTAGTGCACAAGCAATGACTACCTATAGTGACCCAGATCTAGTCTTAAGCAATGCCTCCCTGGAGTGGTCTGTCTAACTATAACGTAGCATTATATTGACCCTATGATAATACAAATAGTTTGCTTAAGTCTTTTTTCAAAACAACTCTAATTGGACGTTACTTGCAATTATATTCGCACATAAATAGGGCCTATAGCAGAAACCGTATGGCTATCGAATTATACGACACGCTATTGACCACTAACAAATATTGTGTATTAGGCCTATTTCTATAACGATGCGCGTTTATGCCTTGGGCTCGTTTGTCGGGATTTTTCGCACGCTTTTGTCGGCGTGCTTTTGTCGTGCGCGCCTTTGTTACGGTGCCCAAAAAAGCTATTGTTGAGTTTGCTTTTGTCTTTACCCATCAAATGGCATGCAATACCAAGTCGTAAGGGTTGTTACCAAAAAATTTGGCGTCGTGGAGGCCTATATACTTTTCACTAGCAGCGTTGCATTCCTTGTTCTTAAGGCGAGTTTTGCAGCATAGATTTATCGTCAACGTCGCAACAGCCGCCATGGGGTATGTTACAGTCGTTTGTGGAGCTCAGACCTCGAAAACGGTACATCACTCCATACACTAAGAAAACGCTTGAGTTTTAGATCCTTGCTTCATCTACAAATTGATGAGAAAGACAATTCTGCTGATTTAACATTCGTAACTTATCTCTTACGAAGAATGACTTTCATCATTCCTATTGGACATGATAGACAAGTCTGCAACGAATATGCTACACTAGGCCTACTACGACACAGATCTCTTCCTTCGATAGACAAGATCATCTGCCCAGCCCCTTGTTTGCTCCATCTGGAAAGTTGCTGGCCGCGCTTCGATTTGCTGGCAATCTCTTAGTCAAGCGACGCGAGTGACAAGACATAGACTAATTAGATCTGATAGAAATAGAACTCTCTCCTCATCGCGGCGTTATATGGCCATATCAACCCCTACTGTCTAATATTCACGCGTTTCTTCCTTCAGACGTGGAATTGTCCATGGTAGATCCATGGTAGTATCCAGATCACTAAGTTTGAACAGTGAGCTTAAGGAACCAAACGTGCTTTGTTGTCAAATACAGTGGTAGTAAGCTGTAAATGGTCGAGTAGATGGTAGATGGAAGAGTTTCTATTCTTCAGTGAAGGAGTGGTTGGGACGGGTATAATAATATAATAATAAAAAATAATAATTATTTCTGTTGGGTTATAACAGAAATGGACCGTGCCACTTTACAGAGAAGGATGATGCTATCCATTCGTAGACATAACGTGTTGGAGTTCCGTGATGCCCTTGCGCATGGTTACAATGCCAGATCTTACATTTTGACCCATCGGAACTCTATACCATTCATCGAATTAGTAGCCAGGTCTGGTTTCGTACAAGGGTTACGAATGCTCCTCACAGATTGCGAGAACTGTATAATAAGAAGAGCTGACGGACAAAGAGCATTCTATTCATGCATTAACGCTGGTGCAACAAGTGACGTCATCCAAATTTTTGTTGAATCTTCTCTGCAGGGCATCCTTCCCGTGCTGAGTCCCACGGAATGTTTAAAATATGCAATAAAGTTCCATTGTTGGCTGCTTGCAGAGCGTGCCGTCGGCTTGCAGCGATTCAATCCCAACCCAGACAGCAAAATTTTAGGGGGATGAGTGGGGCCCATTTGGCAAGCCCAATTAGGGGAGAGCTTGGTTATGCTCATCGGCCCCAGTCGGGCCCTTCATTCGGGCAAAAGGATGTTTGCCCTAATGGGCAAGCAATTCTGATCCCTTTCGGGCAACAGGATGTTTGCCCTAATGGGCAAGCAATTCGGGCCCCATTCGGGCAAGAGGACTTAGAGCTATATCCAGCTTACGTTTGATCCGTTTTGGTGACAGCAAAACGTATGAATGGTCACCTGTTATTAGAGCTTTGCATGGTTCTCTAATGTGGGTATCGAGTACACTTCTGAAAACACGAGGAGCCTGCTCAGAGCCGATAAAATATGAATGGGTTTCGGATGGCCCATTTAAATAATCTATGGGACCCCCATATGAACTTGCTCCTCAGGGCATCAGGGAAGGAGTGGTTGGGACGGGTATAATAATATAATAATAATAATTTCTGTTGGGTTATAACAGAAATGGACCGTGCCACTTTACAGAGAAGGATGATGCTATCCATTCGTAGACATAACGTGTTGGAGTTCCGTGATGCCCTTGCGCATGGTTACAATGCCAGATCTTACATTTTGACCCATCGGAACTCTATACCATTCATCGAATTAGTAGCCAGGTCTGGTTTCGTACAAGGGTTACGAATGCTCCTCACAGATTGCGAGAACTGTATAATAAGAAGAGCTGACGGACAAAGAGCATTCTATTCATGCATTAACGCTGGTGCAACAAGTGACGTCATCCAAATTTTTGTTGAATCTTCTCTGCAGGGCATCCTTCCCGTGCTGAGTCCCACGGAATGTTTAAAATATGCAATAAAGTTCCATTGTTGGCTGCTTGCAGAGCGTGCCGTCGGCTTGCAGCGATTCAATCCCAACCCAGACAGCAAAATTTTAGGGGGATGAGTGGGGCCCATTTGGCAAGCCCAATTAGGGGAGAGCTTGGTTATGCTCATCGGTCCCAGTCGGGCCCTTCATTCGGGCAAAAGGATGTTTGCCCTAATGGGCAAGCAATTCTGATCCCTTTCGGGCAACAGGATGTTTGCCCTAATGGGCAAGCAATTCGGGCCCCATTCGGGCAAGAGGACTTAGAGCTATATCCAGCTTACGTTTGATCCGTTTTGGTGACAGCAAAACGTATGAATGGTCACCTGTTACTAGAGCTTTGCATGGTTCTCTAATGTGGGTATCGAGTACACTTCTGAAAACACGAGGAGCCTGCTCAGAGCCGATAAAATATGAATGGGTTTCGGATGGCCCATTTAAATAATCTATGAGACCCCCATATGAACTTGCTCCTCTGACGTGCTCTACATATTAACGGATGCACAACGGTTTGGTTTGTGAGTACACATTGTACATCACCCGCTCGTTTGATCAACAAATTCGCACAGGAGCATAGGCTGCACCCAATTATTTCATCTTTGCATTTTCCGTGGACGAGTGAAAGTCAATCAAGTGCAATTACACTGAGTACATCTGCATTGACATTGACCACTTCTGACTATCGCTTCATGCTCGTATACATTTTTGAAGGGCAAGGCCAATTTGTTGGTAGCTGAGTGATTCGATAATGATATTCGAAATACGAAACATATTGTGTATGGTATAAATATTAGTTGTGTCTAATTTTTTTCCCATTTATTCTGAAATTTGTTATTGCCCTTCTTCCAACATCTTTTGCTCAGATGTGCACACACCCCTCGACCGCGCAATTGCAGTTGTACTGCAGAGCAATTGTGCACGAAAGACTTGCTCAAGGTCCCTACACAGTGACTGATGCCTCGGACGGGGGTCGAACGCGCTCACTCAGCACACACAGTGTTACGGACTGACCACTCTAACCGATCAGCCACAGTGCCACACTGTTTGTGTGTATATGCATGTATGTCTATATATATACACATGCACACATCCATGCATATATTTATTTATGGAATTGTCTAACTGCTCATCCAGAGGGAGTTGTCATATTTTTGCAACTTGTTGTAAGGTGGCTTAAAGTCTTCCAACAAAAATCCAAAAATGTATGTATCCAGATCACTAAGTTTGAGCAGTGAGCTCAAGGAACCAAGCGTGCTTTGTTGTCAAATACAGTGGTAGCAAGCTGTAAATGGTCGAGTAGATGGTAGATGGAAGAGTTTCTATTCTTCAGTGAAGGAGTGGTTGGGACGGGTATAATAATATAATAATAAAAAATAATAATAATTTCTGTTGGGTTTTAACAGAAATGGACTATGCCACTTTACAGAGAAGGATGATGCTATACATTCGTAGACATAACGTGTTGGAGTTCCGTGATGCCCTTGCGCATGGTTACAATGCCAGATCTTACATTTTGACTCATCAGAACTCTATACCATTCATCGAATTCGTACAAGGGTTACGAATGCTCCTCACAGATTGCGAGAGCTGTATAATAAGAAGAGCTGACGGACAAAGAGCATTCTATTCATGCATTAACGCTGGTGCAACAAGTGACGTCATCCAAATTTTTGTTGAATCTTCTCTGCAGGGCATCCTTCCCGTGCTGAGTCCCACGGAATGTTTAAAATATGCAATAAAGTTCCATTGTTGGCTGCTTGCAGAGCGTGCCGTCGGCTTGCAGCGATTCAATCCCAACCCAGACAGCAAAATTTTAGGGGGATGAGTGGGGCCCATTTGGCAAGCCCAATTAGGGGAGAGCTTGGTTATGCTCATCGGCCCCAGTCGGGCCCTTCATTCGGGCAAAAGGATGTTTGCCCTAATGGGCAAGCAATTCTGATCCCTTTCGGGCAACAGGATGTTTGCCCTAATGGGCAAGCAATTCGGGCCCCATTCGGGCAAGAGGACTTAGAGCTATATCCAGCTTACGTTTGATCCGTTTTGGTGACAGCAAAACGTATGAATGGTCACCTGTTATTAGAGCTTTGCATGGTTCTCTAATGTGGGTATCGAGTACACTTCTGAAAACACGAGGAGCCTGCTCAGAGCCGATAAAATATGAATGGGTTTCGGATGGCCCATTTAAATAATCTATGGGACCCCCATATGAACTTGCTCCTCAGGGCATCAGGGAAGGAGTGGTTGGGACGGGTATAATAATATAATAATAATAATTTCTGTTGGGTTATAACAGAAATGGACCGTGCCACTTTACAGAGAAGGATGATGCTATACATTCGTAGACATAACGTGTTGGAGTTCCGTGATGCCCTTGCGCATGGTTACAATGCCAGATCTTACATTTTGACCCATCAGAACTCTATACCATTCATCGAATTAGTAGCCAGGTCTGGTTTCGTACAAGGGTTACGAATGCTCCTCACAGATTGCGAGAACTGTATAATAAGAAGAGCTGACGGACAAAGAGCATTCTATTCATGCATTAACGCTGGTGCAACAAGTGACGTCATCCAAATTTTTGTTGAATCTTCTCTGCAGGGCATCCTTCCCGTGCTGAGTCCCACGGAATGTTTAAAATATGCAATAAAGTTCCATTGTTGGCTGCTTGCAGAGCGTGCCGTCGGCTTGCAGCGATTCAATCCCAACCCAGACAGCAAAATTTTAGGGGGATGAGTGGGGCCCATTTGGCAAGCCCAATTAGGGGAGAGCTTGGTTATGCTCATCGGTCCCAGTCGGGCCCTTCATTCGGGCAAAAGGATGTTTGCCCTAATGGGCAAGCAATTCTGATCCCTTTCGGGCAACAGGATGTTTGCCCTAATGGGCAAGCAATTCGGGCCCCATTCGGGCAAGAGGACTTAGAGCTATATCCAGCTTACGTTTGATCCGTTTTGGTGACAGCAAAACGTATGAATGGTCACCTGTTATTAGAGCTTTGCATGGTTCTCTAATGTGGGTATCGAGTACACTTCTGAAAACACGAGGAGCCTGCTCAGAGCCGATAAAATATGAATGGGTTTCGGATGGCCCATTTAAATAATCTATGAGACCCCCATATGAACTTGCTCCTCTGACGTGCTCTACATATTAACGGATGCACAACGGTTTGGTTTGTGAGTACACATTGTACATCACCCGCTCGTTTGATCAACAAATTCGCACAGGAGCATAGGCTGCACCCAATTATTTCATCTTTGCATTTTCCGTGGACGAGTGAAAGTCAATCAAGTGCAATTACACTGAGTACATCTGCATTGACATTGACCACTTCTGACTATCGCTTCATGCTCGTATACATTTTTGAAGGGCAAGGCCAATTTGTTGGTAGCTGAGTGATTCGATAATGATATTCGAAATACGAAACATATTGTGTATGGTATAAATATTAGTTGTGTCTAATTTTTTTCCCATTTATTCTGAAATTTGTTATTGCCCTTCTTCCAACATCTTTTGCTCAGATGTGCACACACCCCTCGACCGCGCAATTGCAGTTGTACTGCAGAGCAATTGTGCACGAAAGACTTGCTCAAGGTCCCTACACAGTGACTGATGCCTCGGACGGGGGTCGAACGCGCTCACTCAGCACACACAGTGTTACGGACTGACCACTCTAACCGATCAGCCACAGTGCCACACTGTTTGTGTGTATATGCATGTATGTCTATATATATACACATGCACACATCCATGCATATATTTATTTATGGAATTGTCTAACTGCTCATCCAGAGGGAGTTGTCATATTTTTGCAACTTGTTGTAAGGTGGCTTAAAGTCTTCCAACAAAAATCCAAAAATGTATGTATCCAGATCACTAAGTTTGAGCAGTGAGCTCAAGGAACCAAGCGTGCTTTGTTGTCAAATACAGTGGTAGCAAGCTGTAAATGGTCGAGTAGATGGTAGATGGAAGAGTTTCTATTCTTCAGTGAAGGAGTGGTTGGGACGGGTATAATAATATAATAATAAAAAATAATAATAATTTCTGTTGGGTTTTAACAGAAATGGACTATGCCACTTTACAGAGAAGGATGATGCTATACATTCGTAGACATAACGTGTTGGAGTTCCGTGATGCCCTTGCGCATGGTTACAATGCCAGATCTTACATTTTGACTCATCAGAACTCTATACCATTCATCGAATTCGTACAAGGGTTACGAATGCTCCTCACAGATTGCGAGAGCTGTATAATAAGAAGAGCTGACGGACAAAGAGCATTCTATTCATGCATTAACGCTGGTGCAACAAGTGACGTCATCCAAATTTTTGTTGAATCTTCTCTGCAGGGCATCCTTCCCGTGCTGAGTCCCACGGAATGTTTAAAATATGCAATAAAGTTCCATTGTTGGCTGCTTGCAGAGCGTGCCGTCGGCTTGCAGCGATTCAATCCCAACCCAGACAGCAAAATTTTAGGGGGATGAGTGGGGCCCATTTGGCAAGCCCAATTAGGGGAGAGCTTGGTTATGCTCATCGGCCCCAGTCGGGCCCTTCATTCGGGCAAAAGGATGTTTGCCCTAATGGGCAAGCAATTCTGATCCCTTTCGGGCAACAGGATGTTTGCCCTAATGGGCAAGCAATTCGGGCCCCATTCGGGCAAGAGGACTTAGAGCTATATCCAGCTTACGTTTGATCCGTTTTGGTGACAGCAAAACGTATGAATGGTCACCTGTTATTAGAGCTTTGCATGGTTCTCTAATGTGGGTATCGAGTACACTTCTGAAAACACGAGGAGCCTGCTCAGAGCCGATAAAATATGAATGGGTTTCGGATGGCCCATTTAAATAATCTATGGGACCCCCATATGAACTTGCTCCTCAGGGCATCAGGGAAGGAGTGGTTGGGACGGGTATAATAATATAATAATAATAATTTCTGTTGGGTTATAACAGAAATGGACCGTGCCACTTTACAGAGAAGGATGATGCTATACATTCGTAGACATAACGTGTTGGAGTTCCGTGATGCCCTTGCGCATGGTTACAATGCCAGATCTTACATTTTGACCCATCAGAACTCTATACCATTCATCGAATTAGTAGCCAGGTCTGGTTTCGTACAAGGGTTACGAATGCTCCTCACAGATTGCGAGAACTGTATAATAAGAAGAGCTGACGGACAAAGAGCATTCTATTCATGCATTAACGCTGGTGCAACAAGTGACGTCATCCAAATTTTTGTTGAATCTTCTCTGCAGGGCATCCTTCCCGTGCTGAGTCCCACGGAATGTTTAAAATATGCAATAAAGTTCCATTGTTGGCTGCTTGCAGAGCGTGCCGTCGGCTTGCAGCGATTCAATCCCAACCCAGACAGCAAAATTTTAGGGGGATGAGTGGGGCCCATTTGGCAAGCCCAATTAGGGGAGAGCTTGGTTATGCTCATCGGTCCCAGTCGGGCCCTTCATTCGGGCAAAAGGATGTTTGCCCTAATGGGCAAGCAATTCTGATCCCTTTCGGGCAACAGGATGTTTGCCCTAATGGGCAAGCAATTCGGGCCCCATTCGGGCAAGAGGACTTAGAGCTATATCCAGCTTACGTTTGATCCGTTTTGGTGACAGCAAAACGTATGAATGGTCACCTGTTATTAGAGCTTTGCATGGTTCTCTAATGTGGGTATCGAGTACACTTCTGAAAACACGAGGAGCCTGCTCAGAGCCGATAAAATATGAATGGGTTTCGGATGGCCCATTTAAATAATCTATGAGACCCCCATATGAACTTGCTCCTCTGACGTGCTCTACATATTAACGGATGCACAACGGTTTGGTTTGTGAGTACACATTGTACATCACCCGCTCGTTTGATCAACAAATTCGCACAGGAGCATAGGCTGCACCCAATTATTTCATCTTTGCATTTTCCGTGGACGAGTGAAAGTCAATCAAGTGCAATTACACTGAGTACATCTGCATTGACATTGACCACTTCTGACTATCGCTTCATGCTCGTATACATTTTTGAAGGGCAAGGCCAATTTGTTGGTAGCTGAGTGATTCGATAATGATATTCGAAATACGAAACATATTGTGTATGGTATAAATATTAGTTGTGTCTAATTTTTTTCCCATTTATTCTGAAATTTGTTATTGCCCTTCTTCCAACATCTTTTGCTCAGATGTGCACACACCCCTCGACCGCGCAATTGCAGTTGTACTGCAGAGCAATTGTGCACGAAAGACTTGCTCAAGGTCCCTACACAGTGACTGATGCCTCGGACGGGGGTCGAACGCGCTCACTCAGCACACACAGTGTTACGGACTGACCACTCTAACCGATCAGCCACAGTGCCACACTGTTTGTGTGTATATGCATGTATGTCTATATATATACACATGCACACATCCATGCATATATTTATTTATGGAATTGTCTAACTGCTCATCCAGAGGGAGTTGTCATATTTTTGCAACTTGTTGTAAGGTGGCTTAAAGTCTTCCAACAAAAATCCAAAAATGTATGTATCCAGATCACTAAGTTTGAGCAGTGAGCTCAAGGAACCAAGCGTGCTTTGTTGTCAAATACAGTGGTAGCAAGCTGTAAATGGTCGAGTAGATGGTAGATGGAAGAGTTTCTATTCTTCAGTGAAGGAGTGGTTGGGACGGGTATAATAATATAATAATAAAAAATAATAATAATTTCTGTTGGGTTTTAACAGAAATGGACTATGCCACTTTACAGAGAAGGATGATGCTATACATTCGTAGACATAACGTGTTGGAGTTCCGTGATGCCCTTGCGCATGGTTACAATGCCAGATCTTACATTTTGACTCATCAGAACTCTATACCATTCATCGAATTCGTACAAGGGTTACGAATGCTCCTCACAGATTGCGAGAGCTGTATAATAAGAAGAGCTGACGGACAAAGAGCATTCTATTCATGCATTAACGCTGGTGCAACAAGTGACGTCATCCAAATTTTTGTTGAATCTTCTCTGCAGGGCATCCTTCCCGTGCTGAGTCCCACGGAATGTTTAAAATATGCAATAAAGTTCCATTGTTGGCTGCTTGCAGAGCGTGCCGTCGGCTTGCAGCGATTCAATCCCAACCCAGACAGCAAAATTTTAGGGGGATGAGTGGGGCCCATTTGGCAAGCCCAATTAGGGGAGAGCTTGGTTATGCTCATCGGCCCCAGTCGGGCCCTTCATTCGGGCAAAAGGATGTTTGCCCTAATGGGCAAGCAATTCTGATCCCTTTCGGGCAACAGGATGTTTGCCCTAATGGGCAAGCAATTCGGGCCCCATTCGGGCAAGAGGACTTAGAGCTATATCCAGCTTACGTTTGATCCGTTTTGGTGACAGCAAAACGTATGAATGGTCACCTGTTATTAGAGCTTTGCTGCTAGTAGACGGTGATTGTTCAGTAGAATTTGCTCCAGGCATCTCAAGAGCAACAGGAACATGAGCAGAAGTATCACAGTATTCAAGATCATGCGACGAGCGTTCTAGAACCAGTCTTCGAAATGAACTGAACAGATATGCGAGTAGTCTGTCGGTGACCAATTGTCACGGTGCACCCAGACTGCCCATTTCTTTCTACGGTCAGGATATTTGGAAACCTGTAATAAACATGAAAACCCTATTCGCATGGAGTGTGACCACAATGAAAATCAGACCCAAAACTTACTAATTCAAGCTGCTACCAGAACGCCCGAGCATCATGCAACTCCAATCCTCAAATCACTCGGTTGGCTCTACAAATTCTTTGAATTAAATGAGTTTGCGGTTACCATTCAACTAAAAAAAACAAGCGGCCGGCAGACATTCAGGCTTAAACGCGACAGTTTCATTTCCGTCCGAGGCTTACGCATTAAAAATTTAGATAAAACACACAAAATAGCAACTTACAAATGAAATGATATTCCAGCAGCCTTGTTCTCTGACGTAAACAAATTGTTACATCCATACGCTACACAGTTTAAAGTTGATCTTGGGTTCAACAGCTAACCACCAAGAATTTGCAGTAGTTATTGAAAGACCCTGCCCATTGCAGTGAATGGGATCAAAGTTAAGATGTCGAAGAATGCAAATTATTCGCAGGCAAAATTGTCGTAGCTCACACCATACATAATAGTGTGTCTTCACTTAAAACTGAAGAAGTTTCAAAATAAATACAAGTCACGTTGTTTCTGTGACCACCTTGAGACAGATTAACATTTACCAATTACAAGAAAAACAAAATAGATTTTTGCTGATGCAAAGCTCAGGAAGAATTATTACTTAGAATACAATGTAAAAAGTATTGGAATTTTCAAAGTTTCAAACAATTAAAAAATATGAGGCAACACACTCCATAACATCATAAATTTAGGCCTAAACGAAACCTCACCAGCGCTCCTAACTTTCGTTGAGCTGCAAACTTCATGTAAAAACACCTATATATATATATATATATATATATATATATATATATATATATATATATATATATATATATATGTTAATGTGTCTGAAGGTGGCCTATATATATATACGTGCATGCTTAGCTCAAATTCTCGTAATTACCTGAAGACAGAGTAGTTGTTGCCAAGTGCTGAAATTCCTGACTGCTAGGTGCTGGCAACTTTTGATATACGACGTCTCTTGAAAGTGTTTTTGGTGATCCTGGAGAATCTTCAATGTCGGATGGCTTATTTCGATTACCGAAATTTAAACGCTTTGAACCAGTGGACGATGCATATGCGGATGGTAGAGTTCCACTGCTACGTGACTTCTTAGATGCTATGTTTACGGAAACCGGTGAATTCTCAATGTCGGACGGACTACTTCGCTTTGGACTAGCTGTGGACGTTGCAGATGCGGATGGTAGAGTTCAACTGCTACGTGACTTCTTAGATACTATGCTTCTGGAAACAGGTGGTGACCTTGGAGAATCTTCTATGTCGTACAGACTACTTCGCTTTGGACCAGCTGTAGATGCTACAGATGCGGATGGTAGAGTTCTACTGCTACACGACTTCTTAGATACTATGCTTCTGGAAACCGATGATGATCTTGGAAAATCTTCAATGTCGGACGGCTTTATTTGTTTACCGAAATTTAAACGCTTTGGACCAGTGGACAATGCAGATGTGGATGGTAGAGTTCCACTGCTACGTGACTTCTTAGATGCCATGCTTCTCGAAACAGGTAGCGACCTTGGAGAATCTTCTATGTTGGACAGACTACTTCGCTTTGCACCAGCTGTGGACGTTGCAGATGCGGATTGTAGAGTTCACTGCTACATGACTTTTCAGATGCTACATTTCTGGCAACAGGCGGCGATCTAGAAGAATCTTCAATGGTGAACAAAATATTTGGTCACCGAGATTTCAAGGAGTCCATCTTCAAGGCTTAACATATGACAGATGGCATCAGGCATATTTGAAGACACAGGATTGTTTTCAATTGCATTAAGTCTTGGAAATGATGGTGGGATAGGTTGAGAATACAAGTTGCTTTTGATGCAATCAGAAGTTATTCATGGTTTGAATATATCAACATCAGAGGCAGATTCTGGGGCAATATGTCTTGAATGTCTATTATGAGGATCATCGTCCACAGGAGCATTCAGGTCAGAAGTTTCTTCTGCACAAGATACATTGCTTTGGGCATCAGAATAGCTTTCTGAAAAGATTTGCTAATTAATGTCAACAATATCAGCAATGTCAACAATTAATGCACAATAAAAATTTTAATTTCGTTACGCAACTACTTTCTACTGAGTATTGACTGTGGCCATGCCTGATTTTCGGGGATTACTGGTATATTTCATAGTAAGGGGAATAAGTAAGCACAGACCCTATATACTCTGTCCAGTGTTTGGGTCTAGAATAGTCACTGCCACAGGTCAGATAGCATATGTCCAGGTAGAGAATTACTAATCTACCAGTACATTCAACTGCCAGCAACAGCTTTCGTGCCAATAAAATAACATGTTTTACTTGATGAAGTTTCAATTACAATAGCATTTCCAAGAAAATAGTTGCTGAAGAAAGCTGATCATAAAAATTGATTGGCACTCTAAATAAGAATGTAGGTTGCAATAGGAACTGGAAAACATTGAAAAGCAATAAACAAACAGATATATAAATGTACAAATATTTAAGATCTCAAACTCATAAGATAACAGAAATAATTCAGAACTGATCGCAATAAACATGAAATAACATACTTTGGCTATGTCTTTCTGACTTCTCATTTTCAAACTTCTTGTGCCCAATTTCAGAAATTTTAACAGTTTTGAAACAATTTTCATATTACTTAAAGACAATTTATGCATTTATTTCATGCCCCAACCTCAACGAAGGCTCATGCCACAATTTTCAATAAAATAACATAAATATTGTATACATTTACCAAATGCTTTCAATATTCGCATATTGAACACCTTCCAGTTATTTTGTGGTTGTTGGCTATTAATAGCTGCTTTAGTGGCATTCTTCTGAGGCCAATAACATGCTCCAGTATTGTTGTCAGCAACCTCCTTAATCCAACAATCTGGAATCACTGCAACACTATTGTCGCATTCAAAAACCACCACTGAAAACATATTTCAGTTCTACAAAAGAAAATACAACATATGGCTTTTCGTAAATATAACTTAAATAAAATCCTAATGAGACATGAGTTACTTTGCACAGGCACCTGCAGATTGACAAGTACTGAGCAACAGCAGCCAAGAAAAGCTAACAGCATATAATTAGCAATAAATTACTTTCACCTAAATGACTTTCTTAATTTATTACTGAAAGGAAAACTAACTAACTAGAATGCAACAACGGAATTACTATAAAACTAGCAATTGCTGAGCTTGTGTACGGTACACAACACACTTATGCAGAATATCTGCAATTGAAATTAGAGCCAAGTTTCTACATGGCTGTGAGACATTGTACACTTGTATTCTAGATGACGGCATTGGATAAGTAAAAAAGTCAACAACTTCAAAGACTTCAACAACCAAATGAATAACACCATCCTTCCCCTTTTATGATATGTATAACAAGACATGGTCCATTAGTTGTAGTCATAATGCAATTATTACCATCAGTAACTGAAAGAAACAATTTTTCTAACTGTAAACTTTTAAACTGCAGTACATGAAAACACTTATCAGTCAAAGGACTGTCAAAATGTTGCGACGTGCTAGGGGGAAATTATGTGTTTCTGTTTTTATGAGGGATTTTTTAAATTTCAACGAGATGCCGACAAAGCTGTGCCATCGGGCTTTGCGGTTTTCTAATTAATCGTTTCAACGATTTCAATTCATTCTCAAAAGGGAAGGCACTTATATTATCTAATGATCCCAATTTCTTTGCATCACTGCTCAAATGTGTTAACCCGTGAACATTGTAAACACACATTGTGTTCCCATAAAGTGCATGCACGTCGGTTACAAATAACGTCAACAGTTTGTCAGCATATGCATAAACTTCATCACGTCCGTGGTTTGGGTTAAGCAGAATAGAACTAGCAACAAATATCAGCAAAAAGTTATTATACAGTTCATCCTTCAGGCTACTCTTTAAAGCAACAACACCTGTATAAAGTAGAAACAACCTAAATTCTGTGGCCTTCCATCTGTCAATTTCGTTCATGCTTCATTGTTTCCTGACAAACTCTTTTGGAATAAATGCAGATAATCCTAATAACTTGGTGGAAATTTCTTGGCCTGTCTTTGCTACTATTCTGACATTCAGAGGCCCTGATAACCAACATTTTATCATTCTTCGGGTCACACCGAGGCATAACAAATGCATATAGTCAAGAACAAAGTCTGATACGCAATCCATGGACAAAGTAGTTAATGGCGCTGAGCCTAAGTGATGATTATCATCAACCATATCCACAAATTGGTCAGCAGTACGCAATGGGCAGTTAGTCTCAAGAAAGACGACTCTCCCAAACCATTCACCCTCCTGAATACAGCTACTGTAACCAGAGTGCAAATTGATATTTTTTAGAAATGCTCTTGCTGGGGCGTCGCAGACAAAACTATGTATTGCAACAGGGTGCAGAGTCCTATTTATAATTACTCTAATGTTTTGTAATTCCCTTAATTCATTAATGAAATCACACAAGAAATCGTTCAAATCAGCAGGCTTTTTCGTTCCACAAAATGCCGCAACAACAAAAGGCTTACGGACACCACAAAGTTTTATTAAACATAGTATTGGCCACAATTGCACATTAGAACTCTTAAATAATGGAAGCCCGTCCACATTAAATTGCAACCGAATAACTCCATTGTCTGCCAGCCTCTGTATGCTATTGTTAATGCCAAAATAACACATTTCACCACCTGTCTCAAGACTACAAATAGGATAAGTCTTAGGTGTCTTGAGCAAAGTTCTGGGGTCCAATGGCAATTCAGGGTGATATCTATTAAGAATAGATAACAATGAACCAAGTGAAGTATTTGTAATGTTGAATGAAGTTGCCCAATCAGCGATTTTGGTGCCTAAACCTGTTGATTCTGCATTAGATGAGACATCTGACTCATCAGATGAAGTAATGTGATTTTCAAAGTTATCTTCAGTATCACTGAAATAGTTCTCATTGATGATAGGGTCAATAATTTCAACATTTGGTAATTCGTTTGAAGCACTGACTAATTCCTCAATGGTTGGATTATTCTCTTAACTGATCCCCGCCCTTATCCGTCGACGGATAGTTCAGTACGATTCCCCACCTCTTGACCCATTGGCCATTGCGGGTATTCACTGAGTACAGCTTCGACTATTATTTACCTTGGTTAACAAATAAAATGCACACCGACGGTATACAGTTAATGATAATTGCCCAGAATTTTAATAAACTTAACTCCTACAGAAACCGAAATCTCAAAAAGATCTACGCATCCGGTTTGTATTCCCGCTGTCAGTATTTCTATAGGGCTTGATCATTTTATACTATTCAGCATATTACATTGCTTCATTAAAAACTAAATGAAATAACGTACGCTATGAAAATGAAGAAAAGTCAAAATAAATGCACACCGACGGTTTAACGAAAATTGCTCAGTATTTTTATGAACTTAACTCTTACAGTAATCGAAATCTCAAAAGATCTACGAATCCGGTTTGTATTCCCGCTTTCAGAATTTTTATAGCGCGTGATTTTATTTTCTACTATATAGCATTACATTAATGCTTCATAAAAGAAGTAAATGAAATAACATACGCCATGAAATTCTATTAAAGCATAAATTTTATGCAATTAAGCCAAGATAGAATCCAAGTCACAATTGGCAAGTAAGTCACAATTAAGGCAACTGAGTCAGAAGTAAACGTACATGTAAGTAAGTATATTCGTTAATACCCCTTGCAAACGCACTGCGGGAAAAACACGATATGAACATACAAATAAATAATAAAAGCACATTTATATTAAATGTGTCCAAGATATATAAATAAGTTGTCATATATTCTATCTAACTGTTGATGCACACTGCTTTGTAGCCTACCTTTCGTTTGTACCTCTGCAGACAGTCATTAAAGAAAATACTTACTTACTCATCTACCTAGTTACTTACTTACTTATTTACTTACTTGCCTACTTACTTTCTTACTCACGTACCTACTTACTTACTGACACGCAGGTAGACAACCATGCTAGCCTAAAACAATATATAACTAATAATGTCAAGATGATAGGTGAAAACAAGAAAAGGCGACCATAGGATGACAGGATGATTTAGGATGAAAATGGCAGCTAAAAACTAGACCCATATATCCGATTTAAACTGCAGACTTAAATTTAAATCTGTATAAATATAAATCTGTGTCCATGTACATAGGCCCATATATCACATAGGCCCTATGTGCCCTATGTACATGACACAGACGCTGCATGACTTTCCCATTAGGGGTAATGCTGTACGAGCATTAGGGCCCCTTTCGGGCAACCCTAAATTCGCCCAAGCCCACTGAAGGTCAGAATTTAGTCAGAAATGAGTCAATCAGAAAAATGTATTAAGTCAAAACAGTGGTTAAAGTCAGAAATCAAGTAAAAAGTGATGTCAAAAGTTAAGTAGGATTCCTATTATTTATATTTAAATAAGTCAGAATTAAGTCATAAATACTATATAATTGTAATTAAGCTAATAAAGTCAAAAGTGAAATACTGAAAAAATCATCAGCTTAAGTCTGATAGGGGCCTACATCGATCGAGGTATTTAACAAACCAAATGATATACATCGATCGGTCCTACATGGACAAACAGTCAAACACGTACGCTGCATTACTTAATTTCCAATTAGGGGTAATACTGTACGAGCATTAGGGCTCCTTTAGGGCACACCTAAATTCGCCCAAGCCCAGGTCATACCCCAAACGCCCATTCGGGCAACAACTGGGGCCCAATTGCCATGCTGTCTGGGACTACACTCGTCTATAAAGTTTGTTCTATACAGAGTTTCACTTAGACTGCTACAAAAGGGTGCAGATGTTGAAGCAGCTGATTCGGCTGGATGTACCGCATTGACGTTGGCCAGCAGAAACGTTGACTTCAATGCCATTCAGTTACTTGTAAGATTTGGAGCAAATCCAAACATGCATCCAAGTGGAAGACCAAACTCAGTACCTAGGACTTCTGTGCTGAGTGTTCCAGGAGTTCCTTCGTACCCTCTCTTTTTTTCCAGTCTGCCAAACTGTGGATTACTAACCTCGCTGACAAAATAGTGAATCTTCTGATTGATGCAGGCTTCAGACCGACCGATCATCACTGGCTCGAAGGGTCTTGGATCTACTGCCACATGTCAAGCATGACAGGAGACAATCTACAAGATCTTGTCTATCGTCTGCCCACGTTAAAGGCGTTGGCCATACAGAAGGGACGCGACCAGATACGACTCCTGATGAGCTTAAGCAGAGGTTCTGAGTATAATCAGTTCTTGATGAATCTCAGACTTCCGAGGTTGCTTCCAATGTTGAGCAGAAATGAACTGATGATCAACTACTGAAAGACATAGGACTGATCGACTGGATGTGCCTTCCACGTAATGTTCATTCCACTTGTTAATTAGGAACAAACATTTGGATTGGTATGGTCTTAACGTCATATCTGTCTTTCCTGACTTATCCATGGGGATGATCATCTTAAAGGTTCAGTTGTGCCTCGTCACGGCTTAACATTCCTTTTGAAAAAATTATTTTTTCTCGTTTCTCAAGATCCCAGCTGATTCTGTAGTCCAAGCTGTCTCAGGCCACGAACTAATTACTGCCTGAATGTCATCTAACATTGGACAACCCACAGTGCACAATTGTGGATCTGAATGGATTGAATAGAGTCCAACATAATGATCATAAAGACCAATGGCATGAAGATTCATACCTCACATTCTGATTATTGACCATTATACCATTATAACTAAATAAATAAATTCTAACATAATGGATGATAATAATAAACAAGTCAAGAGTTTCACTGAGCTTAAATGGAGACCAGCAGCCAGCTGTCAAAACAAATTGTAGTTCAGAATAAACATCATCATAGGTTGCTTTCACTTTGATGCATATTTAGTTAACTGAGAAAAACACTCTTACATTAATAAATGTAGCAAGAATTATAAAATAATTGAGTGAATTTGTTTTCCAAGTATCTGAGGATGAATTGCAAGTTGTCTCTGGGCAGGAAAATATGGATGTGTGTTCTATATAGGTCTTAATTGGTGAATGGATTGGAGGATGGATTGGAGGATGGATTGGAGGATGGATTGGAGGATGGATTGGAGGATGGATTGGAGGATGGATTGGAGGATGGATTGGAGGATTGGTGAGGGACTTATGTAATATTGAAAAGAAGAGTTTGGCATCGGCTAACGTCAGCTCTGTGTTAGCATGTTCTTGAGACTGATGAGATTTCAATTGCAGACTGGTTTAGACCAAGCACCAAAGAACTTGAGATCTATACTATGACTGAAAAATAGCCATGTGCTTCTGTTTTGCTCACTAGGTATCACCCTGACGAGTTAAGGATGCACTGTCTGGCAGTTCATAGAAAAAAATGTACACCAATGAAAATTATTCACAGATCAAATGCAGCTAAGAAGCTTGCAATGTATAGAATAGTTCCCATCTATGGATTACTGGAAATTTCAGAGCGAGTGCACTGTGAAACTTCCTCAAGCAACGCAGCTGCCAAGCACTACGCAACAAGCATATTTCAATGTAGCATCAAACTGTGTAGATCAAATGTTCAATTACTGCATTCGACTATGTAAAGTACTGCAAAAGCAAAAATGTTGATTTAGTGGAAGCATTGTCATTTGCAGAAGATATGACAGCAGAAGTGCAATGTTTGCGAGATGGTGCAGATAGGCCTACCATCGTCTTTCACGAACAGGAAAAGGTAGTCTGCCCAAAAATTCTTTAGATGCAATGTACTTGTGTCATTCAACAGTTCATCCAACTATTAAAAAGTTGCTGCAAATCTTGGCAACATTGCCTGTTTCCACCTATACCAGTGAGTGCTCTTTCTCAACACATCGCCATTTGAAAGCATATCTCAGGAATTCGATAATTGAAACTAAGTCGAATGGACTAGCTCTTCTACATAATCACCGTGAAATGACTCCAACAACCAAGGAATGAATAATCAATTATCTGCTCAAGAAGAAACGAAGATTAGATCTCACTCTGCAAAGTAGTCAGCCAAGCAAAATAATACCAATATTCATTATGACCAAGCAAATGAATAAAAAAAATAATGACATGAAAACTTAACTTTTACTGATGATTAGAATGGGTAATGGCCTATACTACTATGCTGTTAAGGAAATAAAATCTGAGATTGACTGGCATAGGCAGAAGCTCCACAGAACTATTTTATACTCGTGATTTATTTATTTTCTTATTTATATCATGAGTATATGTTTGCAATTTTGGGTCGATTGTTATCAAAAGCACCATGGCTATGAGCTACAGCACATTTTAATTTAAAGTATTTATATTTGACAATATCACACGAAACTGTTTCAAGGCAAAAATTCTGAGATATAAAACAATTCATGGCTCAATGACCCCCTAATTTTTTGCAGATCAAGTGGAGAAAACAACTGCCCTAAACCACCCTCACCCAATGGGGAAAACCTGCCTACCCCACTGGTATATCTGAACATCCCTAGCGTCTGAACAAACCAACAAATTCATTACACAAAGGCAGATGTCTGAAAAGGCACGATGTTAAAAGTTTATTATACAATATTATATTTGGAGGGAACTTTGCATCTCTGTAAACCCAGTTTGAGTGTCAGCTCCAAAATGATGTGTCATTCTTAAAGCAAAATCTGCGCACATGCACACATGACTGCAGTAAGTCGGACAACCATTATACAAAGGTCAACAACAAATTGTCAATCTAACAGGACACATGAAATGTCAAACCTCAGAAACAGAGATGAAAGCCAAAAACATTACAAATCGGCCATTGCATAGCTGTGGTTTAAAAGAACATAATGATCAAAAATTATTATTCTGTTAAATGGTCAGAGAAAGCTTCATTAATACCAATGCATCACCATATTCCCTGAGGTACAAATGATCCCCTATTGTTACAATCATTATTATTATTCTCACTATTATCTATAATTATTTTTATTCTTATCACAGAAGTTGCAAAGAAACTGTACAGCACAATGCCATACTTGCACATTAATTCAATAATTATAATCGTCATCATATTCTCCAAGCCTCTAAAACGTCACTCAGAAGTCAAGTGGAGGGCCCCAGCCCATTCCCCAAAATGCATATATTGCCAAGGTGTCTCATAAAAGAATCATTTTAATGTGCAGCTAGAAAAAGGCTGAAAAAAATCAGAAATCAATGCTCCACTAATAGCATTATAATCCAAGGACATCGTCATTTCCATACAGATGTATATCCTGCTTCATCTTCCAGCTCTGCATCCGCATCTGCGACGCGTGAGAACTGGAAAGATTTTCCAGCTTCAGTACCCAGGCCCATGTCGTCGGCAGCTCGCTGATGGAGATTGCTGGAAAGGAAATGTAGACCCCTTGACCACCTGCTCCAGCTTTCCAATTGAAAGGCTGGCCGGTATAGCCGAGCATCGAGATCTTGGTCAGTTGACCTGGAATAGGTGCGCCTAGATAAAGGCTATTCTTCTGTGGCCACTTCAAGACAATAGCATAGACGTCGGTTGTACCTGTGACGGACGTCTTCGATGTGTACCTTAGAGCAACAGCAACAATTTCCTGATTTCATTTCTAGTTTTCTACTCTAAATAAAAATGAGTAAGGTGCCGTACTATGCAAGATTGCGAATGAGAAATTGATCATGGCAGGCAGAAACAGTATTTGGAAGGATATGATTGGGAAAGAGGGCACCAAGTTCAATGATTTTCTCAATAACCTACAAATTCCGTATGCAAAGAAGAAACTGCTAGAAACTGAACTCGACAACTAACAATTCAAATGCAGGATTAAAAGAACGTAATAACTGAAGCAGTAATATGGGACTTTAAAAAGAGTCGGAGACAGCATAAATTAAGCAAACTAAGGCTTTCAAGAAACTTTGGTGACATTGGTAATTGCAAGATACAAAAGACAAAACACAATTCATATCTGCAGCACGTTAGTGCACAATTGCGAATCTGAATGAATTGAATAGAGTCCCACATAATGATCCTAGACAAGTGGCTTGAAATATTCTTACATCACATTATGACCTCAATTGCTGTGCACAAAATGACACACCTTTCTGTTGCTGTTTCCAACTTAAAACTGCAATGAGAAGACGAGATGGCAAAGGACAGGACTTGCGACCCGCCCTCATATGCAGATGTCAAGAAAGTAAAGTTGCTGACACCTCATATCCACCATTGCCTGGGCTTTGTTCTTCTACCTAGTATACTCAGATGGTATGAGAATTTTCTATATTATACAGCTGACTCACTATACTCCAACGCTCTAATGCTAAAACATCGAGAGATTTATTGAAGCTTGTAGCCACACATGCTTGGCCTCCATACTTCAAATTTCACCAACCATATGTCTTTTGTGACGGTATCATTCTGGTGTTTCCATGGCTTTGAGGAATAGATTGATTCACCATTGATATTGAGCCACTTGCCAAACTGTCTGAGTCGTTCCTCGAAGATTGGAACAATTCTTCCATCGTGTGTAGGCCCGATATTCATTAGCAAGTTTCCACCACAACTAAACATAAATCCATTACCTATATATCACTATACAGTTTCAGAAAACAGACAATTTTTAATCTTTAGTTTGCCACAATACTGGATAATGACGTGGAAGGGATAAAAAGGCTAATAAAATTAACTGAAGGTTCAATTAATTAATGGAGGGCTCACTTAGTTCACTGAAAGCTCATTTAAGTAACTGAATGATTATTTAATAAACTGAAGGTCCACTTAAGTAACTTAAGAATCATTTATTAAACTGAATTGTATAAACATGTTCATATATTACTGACTATCAATCGGTGACACACCAACACCAGGCACAAGATCAGATTGAATTAAGAAAAATATAATCATAAATGCCTTTAACTTTTACCCCATAGGATTAAATTTAAAAAGTATTGACAAGGTATGAGACACGATGACAGAAAATCATGATAAAAATACTAAATGGTAGAGATATAGTTGAATAAACTATAGCTACAACATGAAACCCATTTAGGACAGGGAACAGCTATGCATCGTTAACTGGAAAAAATATATGATTGCAATTCCAGGGAAGCGTGTAACTTAATATGAAAAAGCTGAATCGTTAATCAAAATTGCCTTGTCAAGCAATGGGAATAAATACTGCTGCTTATAAATCCTGCTGTCAGTACTGGCTTGAACATACCTGACGGTCTCTGCCAGAGTTTTAATCAAGTCTTCGATGCTCAGGTAAGACGAGAGCGTGGCCTCTCTTCGAAATCCCCACGATCCACTATCAATTGTCATGCAGTTCTCCCACTTGTGATTCTGCAATTTACCTGTCATAAAAAACTAGGCAATGTAACGAACATAGTGGTAATTATAATGCAAGATTAGATTAAATAGGCTAATGTAAATCAAGGTAAGCATTTTTATAAATAAAATTAATTTGGTCGTTAAACTTAGAAGTCATGGGTCATTCATGCACTATCATAGAAAGTAAGTGAACAACACAATACAATGTCAATGTTATACAATAAGCTTGATTTACGCATTACAAATACTAACGAAATCTCAAGAACTTGATTACACAGGTTTTGCTATGATGATCGACAATTGAAACCACCTCTTGTCTCTTTAGATGTAAAATAATAATAACAATAAGTTTTGTTTAATTTCAAACGGACAAGCCACGTATTATTACAAATATAGTCTGAACAACTGATGACAAGTTATTATACAAGTCGAATTAAACTGTCGGCATGCTGCCAACAGTTTAATTCGACTCGTATAATAAATGTTTCTTAGAAATATGATACTGTATTTATTTACCTACATTTAGAAAAGTTTCCATTCTTTATATGATTTTATATTCAGGTTTTTAATTTTAAATAACTTACACCAGTTTTTAAAATACCACACAGATAATAAATACTTAAGCAAATTCTGCAAACCAGGATTGTAGCGATCGGCACAAGTGTAGTATCCGCCATGATGACAGCCGCATCCGTTTCCCCATCGGTCATTGATGACAACCGTGTCCTTGACCGGACTGCACCAAAGATATCAAAGAATAGAACAATTCCGTTAATAGATGGACGGATCAGCAAACAGATATGCAGTGATCCCCTTACCAGCCACATGAGAATTATTTTTTTTATATATGCAAAAAATGAACTTCACCACCATTTAGGCCTGTGCAAGCAGTTCTAAGGATTTACTTGTGGTACAAACAGGCTGCATTGTCCACAAACATACAAACATCCCTAGCAATGCATGCGTATAATATGCACGAATAGATGCACATAATCATGCGTTCAAAAATACATACTTTCATGCAAGCATACTGGCTGAAAGGCAGTCATATATGGCAGGCGGGTAGGTCATATAAAAACAAACCCGTATTAGATTCAAAATGCTACGATCATGACCATATATTAATCAATGAATCCTCCACAGACACCATGCATAACATATTAATATCTGCATACTAACAATCAAAGAAGTTCAAATAAAAAACTAAATGCATAGCTTGGCTGACGACTACTAAAAGTCAGGCTATTACAAATCCACTGTCCTAATAAGCTGCTCACTCAGCACTCAGCTTTCAAGTGGTGTTGTAGAAGTTTGGAGTTTACGATTATGACTGTAGCGTAGCCATACCAGATCAAGCAATGGAAATGACTGCCAGTCTCTTCATTGCCAAAATTCACTACCTTCAAACAGTGGCTCAAAAAGTCACTATTTCTTGTGGCTTTGAAGCACCTGGATATTTTATTTGACTGCATCTTTTGCTGGCAACTGACCAATGAGGGACCATCAATGCTTAAGATTTACATTTCATTGCACCCATGCATACGAAATAAATTTAATTTATAACAATAATAATGAATATTTAGCAGACATTGAACATTCAACAGGTTACAACTGGCCCTGAAACTGAAGAGACATAGTGACCTGTCATTGTAGAGCCATGCGATGAATTCCGTGCTGTTCCAGTAAGTATCAGGTCCTGCATCACCATCAGACCAGACCACATCCGGTTTATACTGATTTACCAACTCATACAGCTCTGGCATCGTCTTACTCTGAAACAGTTGACGACAAACTGTCCTTAATCTCATCAACAACAATGTCGAAACCATACCAGTAATCATAAATTGATTTCAATACCATTCTGCTTATTACTTATTCATATTATCATTACCATAAATAATGTTTCAATAAATAATGTCCAAATGCTACTACCTATTACATCCAATCCAGACTAATCTGGCAGAATAATGCCATAAGCATACTGAAGGAGCTGCTCTCTTGCTCTCTCCTCTGATGCCTTTCTGAAGTGCTTGAAGATTTTCCTTTTCTCTGTTTAGCTTTGTGTTGAGACGTGATCGCCTCTGATTCGAATGGCGCTTACATTACATAACAAGTGATGGTAATTTCAAAGCAACGATGTGGTCTCTGACCAAAAGATTCCAAATATTTCCAAAGACAAACTACAAAGGACATGCAGTTTACAAAATAAGATCTTACAAAAATCACCAAGGACATAGCAAAGTTGTAATTGTGTGACAACATACATAAAATTATGTAATAGCATATCAGAATTTTAATTGTGCAGTAACCTATTGTAACTTGTGTAATAACACAAGTGATCCAGAAGAATTGTAACTAATTTGAGTAACACGTGATATAATTAAGTCATTGCACCTTAACAAATTTCTGTGTTTTGAAATTGTTTCGCTTGTCCTCGTTATAGATTGGATTGAACCATTCAAACAACGAGTGATAGAGACCAAAGTGGATGTCTGTCTTCCGACGAATTGCAGCAGCAAGATCACCTGTAACGTGAATTATCATTGTGTAATTAAATCAAATGTAGGCTACATAAGGTAATGTATGTCATCAAATGTAATACAATTCAGTCAAATTATAGTACTGTGCTAATAAATGCAATATAATCCAATATAATGCCAGTAAAATAATATAGTGATATGTGTATAAATTAATTTGTATAGACAAGTGATGTCATTAAGTTGTTGCACCTTAATGCATATCAACATATGAAGATATCATTAAAATGACACCATATGCATCACAAATGTGCTACTAAACCTATGATACATGTTCATATTGTAATTGATGCAATGAGATAATACATGTAATGAACAATGAAATTGTAGTCAAATATGATACACAAATTTCTAAGTAAGTCTGGCTGGCTAGGGTTGGTAAGCAAGTTGAAACATATAGGCTGAATCTGAAGTTATCAGAACCGCTCTACAAAATATCTCTTACTTGGTGGCTGATGCTAGGAGAATTGGATAACACATAGAAATCCACATAAATGTAAATAAATAACATTTATCAGTAAGAAACATAAACTTGAATCAAGCACTTAATCACACAAAGTCTGTGAAGAGCCTGGCTTTATGGTCAGTTGCAGACTTGCAATGCCCAGTCAGATGCCAAAGGACAGGTCAAGGACAGAGTGTGGTATTGAGGTCCAGCTGAGAATAGGGAACCAGTATAAAGAAATTAGTTAATTAATTTTGAATTATTTCCCATAATAATTGTGACACTATAGTGGCTTGATTGCATCTGTTTATAAAGATTCAAAAAGGTTCATAGAGCATCAGGAGGTCCTTGGCCTGAAGTCAATATTGTATAACTGATTACAATATTTTTTAAAGTTGATTGTGGGCCCGGTTCTTGCACTCTGGTCCTTAGACTTTGGTACACGATCTATGGTCTTGGGGTCTGTGGAAACATCACGGCCGTCTGAGTATTTCAAATCTGCGGTCACATGTCTGTGGTAAGATTCCTCTTACACATACACCATCTCATGAGAAAGGGCAACAGAACGTACCAACGAGATCTCGTTTAGGACCGACATCCATAGAGTTCCAGTTGAAGGAAACGGACGATGGCCAATTCGTGAATCCTTCATGGTGCTTGCTTGTCAGGACAATATACCTGTCAAGTTGAAACCAATCAAATTCACACCAGAACAGAAATATTTAAAGCTTCACTGATGCCCTCATGTCAACCTAGTTATAAGTGACAGTGTATGACTGACAAGACAATCAGATGACAAGACAGACTCTTAAGGTTTAGCTCCTATTACTTTTCCCGTGCCAAGATCTCATAATTTATTTAAAAGATTATTGATATTGACATCGATGCATTTTTCGCTCATCATATATCAATTATTGATACCTTTGATCACTGGATATTATAGACTAAACATACTAATATTGTTGACAGCAGAATGACAGAGCAAAAACTAAGAGCACATGTGAAAAATTAAGAAGTGGATGAGAGCAGGGGAGAATGAGAATAATCGAAAACAAAGTATAACAGGTGCTAAAGTTTTATAAGACAACATTCATAGTACCAATTAACAGATGATATAAGCATCTTAACCGTTCTTTGCCCTATATATCGTCAGCATGAGAAAATCATTCTATTCGGTCGTGGTTTTGTGTTGTCAGATCTGCAGGCCTTCTTTAGAGTTTGAAAAGGCCCTTTAAAAATAATGACTACGATACAGTGACAATTACTTGGCACCGGACGCTTTGAAGATGTCTGCCCACTCGTCAGGGTTGAAGAACTCGGCAGTGAACTGTGCCGCAAAATCAGCATACGTAAACCCGGGTCGGAAATTCTGCTTCATGAAGTTGACCTCTTGCTGGACGCCCGTTTTCCAGTAATACCAAAACCACTCGCTGCCGAAGCTTGGTACGGAGAACACGCCCCAATGAATGAAGATCCCGAACTTGCCTTCATCGTACCAACTAGGAAGGGGCCGTTTGTCCAGCGAGTCCCAATCGGGGGTGTACCTAACCGTCTCTTGGCACGAACAAACACCTGCAACCGATAAAACCGCCGCAACAATATACACAGAATTTGCCATTGCCGACGACAAAACTCTGGTACGAATACGAATCAAGGTTATACAAGTTGCTCTCGATTTTCAAACCTTGTCCGCCCCTTTTTTGTTTACTCTTCCTGAGGTGGGGATTGGTCCACGAACTAAGTATTAAACAAGAGTGTTCTGACGCGTTACAGAACCATGCACACAGGCAATCGTAATCTCGAGATTTCTTCACTTAGTCCTATTCATTCACTTTTGTCGCTTATCATTGGTAATCGTCTGCGTCTTGGCCTCTGCCTGACGATTTTGACTTTACAGCACGTAAAAACAAATCGCTGAGCGCAGGTCAAGATCTAGATAGGTCGGATGGTGTTTACAGCGTAAGAGGTAAGTGGAAGAATCAAGGTAAGATTTCTGACAGAGCAGTGCTTTCATCTTTTAGTGAAGACTGAAGACACGTGAAGAGATATTAGGCCTACAACGAAGCTTTCGGATAGGTTTTAGAGTGTTCATAGAGCGAAATCAGTGTTACTCCACAGATTTCGAATAGTAGAGGTTTAGGAGAATAGGCCTAACGAATCAGAAGTAAGGAACGCGAGATCAAAGCTCTGCAGTAGCTCAGAGAAATGGTCCAAAACAGATTAAGTCATGGCTAAGTTGAAGGGCACAGACCCCTAATCTCCTTTGCGGGCGATTATAAAACATCTTTGGCGATACCTTCTAGGCTTCTATGCGCCGAGGTATCTTGACCCTCTTAACATAGACTATCGATTACTGCGACTCATTCTCACGTGCTTCTCTTATAATTTATTATCTGTCAGTCAATTGTATAACCCGGTCTTTGGCTACGCAGTGTCGGGTTTTTTTTATTACCCTTGTCGTTGATTGTGCGAAATAACTCAGGCGTGTGAACATTTTGATTGGAAATACATGTATACGGCCTCTAACGATGTCCTCTGTGGGAGTGTTGGTCCTATTATCTCCTACGCAGTGGCGTCGATAGGATTAGGTCAGAAGAGGCCGATTGGATATAATATGATGGGGTAGCACGGCTGTTGTGTCTCCTCCCTAACCCCAATCCGTCACAATCACGCAGTGGGCTACTATTCAAAGCCGGAAGTCACCGACTAGATCATGCATACGCCTGCAACAATCCAGAACGCTCCTGCTCGCAGTCGCCAAACTCCCAAACACCACCATATAACCTTTGTTCTCAAACCACTTTGTTGGCTAAAAGTCCTTCAGCACAACCCTCTTACACTCATCAGCCCGGTTTACTCGCTCTTCGTCTTTTTCTATCTCGGTCTCATCCTAAAGCCTGCAACTGATCCTAAAAGACAGCAGTCAGTTTGCTCATCCTCATAATTATTTCACCTCAAAATTCTGCCTATCCACTGCTTTCACTCCCTTCTGTTACTTTTCTACTTAAGACTAAACCCAAACTCTTCAAGCTGTCCTAACCAGTTTCTACTTCTGCTTATCACATTAGCTCCATGCCTTCTCCTCTGCTTGACCTCCCCAGATTTTGACCTGGCACCAGAACTAAACAATAGGCTTGGCTATTGCAGACTTGATTTGGGATAGCGCCAGTGAACAAGCGGTCTCTCCGATGTGAAAGAATTAACTGGACAAATGGTTCATTAAATGGTTCAATATTTCTGCTCTATAATCACCCAGTAACGACGAATTGACAAATTTAATGTAGAATATTTGCCCCTTCGGATGCAGTGACTAATGCTTCAAAACAGATTTTACAAGAAAGACATTTTCTTTTAGACCCAACAGCTCAAATACTTGAAATCTGAAAATAAACATCATGCATTCAATATATTACCAAAATGAGATGTACTCTATGCTGCAGTTATAAATAAACAAATGCATGGAAATAAAAAATTAAACACTGGTACATATATAAGTCAAGTTATGCAAGTGTTACATTTTGAAAGATGCATGATCACATTAAAACTGGCAAAATCTAGATCACAGAGTTTACATACAAAATCAATATAAAGTTACTAGGAACATGAGTATCAATTTGCAAATATAGCATAAATTGCTGCAGGCATTAAAATCCCAATTCAATTGAATGCAGCAACTCTGTACCACACTTTAAGTTTACCATTCGTATAGCACTATTCAGCCTTTCTGCAAATTAGCTATACGTCTCTACCATTAATAACCAATTAAAAAGAATTAAGTTAAATTATCCTGCATGTCCAAAAACAATGAATTAGACCTTGAGTTTCAGGCTCTCTTGGCAGTGGAACTTTCAAACTTCCTTTGTTGTGTACCAACAGGTAAAATAGTTAACCAGTTAAAAAACAAGAGAAAAGCACAATTATTCAGAAGACATCTTAAGTCTTCTTGCAGGATCTGGGACCCCAGCCCACATCGCATTTGACAAATTGCTAATCAGAGAAGGCTGGACATAAACTCATAGAAAAGTAATAATGTTGAATTTTTGCTGAGCCACTTAGCGACACATAGCATATCACTATTTGCAAACCGCTGATGCAGTGAATCATTCAGAGGTCAAACAGCAGGAGCAACTTTTTATAGTGTCTTACACATCTTGGCAATGAATCAAGAATCCTATTATTAAACTGGAATTCAAACTTTTTAACAGCAGTCAAATGCAGAGCTATGCTATATGGAAGCAATAGCCAACAACAGCAACAATTGGAAATGCTACTGAACACATATTTTAATTCTATTTTACAATAGAGCCAAGAATAACTTTAGATTCCATGCCAAATATCATTCATCCATTTCAATGTAACGAGTATTAGTATAATTATTAGGAAAATTGTAGCTCATATTATCATTAATATCACAATCATCTTTTTTATCTTGAGCATTCTTCTAATTATTGGGTGTTTTAATCATTATTCTTTTTTTAAATATCGAAATTTGATACCGCCCTTCTTCCAACATCTTATTTGCTCAGAAGTGCATACACACACCTCGACGACGCAATTGCAGTTGTAATGCAGAGCAATGGTGCGCGAAGGACTTGCTCAAGGTCCCTACACGGTGACGCCCCGGACGAGGCTCGAACCCGCGCGCTCACCACACACTGAACGTTACGGGCTGACCGCTCTAACCGATCGGCCACTGTGCCACACCACATTATTATCGTACAATGACTGATCATAATTATCTTATAACCATTCCACACATGTACTAACTTCCTTACAAGAGGTAAAATGCCTGCCATTGATATGTAAACAGCAAGAATATAACACAAAATTAAAGCTAGTCTGAACACTTTAACAACTGGGAAACAATGCAGCTCATCATTCAATTTTTGATCTAAATTTATATGACCTGGAGTTTTCTATAAACTGATTATTGCAACACACAAAGCAATGATTGATTGTAAATTTACACTTCAATGATGAGCGTGCACTAAGGTGCAAGGTACACAAATCCCACTGGTTGTTAAAGGGTTAACTGAATTTAAATGTCAACTGATATGACACATGGTTATAGATAAATACAATTAATCTAAATCATTGCAGCCGATCAGCCTGACAGATCAAGTTAATCACCGATTGTGATTAAATTGATCACGATCGTGTCAAATGATCAACATAATGCAAATTAATTATAACATGTTCAACACATTATTGAAAAATAACAATCAGTTTAAATCAATATACATGTACATGATCAGGCTACCACATGATCATAGGTGATCACAAAGCACGATCATGTGATTGATTATTGCGATCTGTCAAGAAACTCTTTGAATTTGTAGCAAAATCAATCCATGGTTTCAATAAATTTCAGTAGATTCATGAACACATTAATTTAATTTCTAAACATTAGCAAAAAATTCGTTCAAAGTTCTTCTAATCTTTACAACTTCAACTCTTCAGATCTGTAAGAAGTCAGTAACCTAAAATTACAGAAAAAGTAACTGAAGTCACACAATGATGCTTAACAATATGACGTCACTCAATGTAATGCGATATAAAGTAATGGAACTTCATCTAATGTAATTTGATAGTTTAAAGTAGCTTAATGCAACCAAACTGCAATTTAAATCAATGTGATGTGACTTGGTGCAATAACGGTCGACCATGACATTCTTATTCATCGTCAAGTAATTTCTTTTGGACAATTTTGGTAAGCCACATGACTGGCTTCCCTCCTTTTTGAATGGGCATATGTCTTTAGACCCATTAGGTCTTGTTGCATTGCCATTTTTCCGTCATCTGTCTATCTCATATTAGTGCTGTTCGTGACCAGGAACTTGACCCCTCTAAATACCAAAATCTATTACACCATGATTACTTTTTTCAGTTATGGCAATTGTGGGTCAATTCAGATTTACTTTCACCCAATGTTGCACATACTTCATGCTTTTGTTGGTAGTAGGATTGTCTATTGCATGGCAATGTAGTTCCTGATCTAGTCATTTTTGGGAACACAACCTACTTGCGGGAGTTTTATAGCCCCACATTGTTCTACATCTTGAGGTGAACTTTTCCCTTTGTACGCACTTCAAAGACAACATCGTGCCTTGTCAATGGCTGGGCCGACCACATGGAATAACCTTCCTTCGGATCATACACCTTTTACAAGCATCTGAAAACTGTTCCTTATCGCTTAGGTTGGGCTAGGAGCACTTCAGAGTTGGAGGGACACTATATATGTATGTCCTCAGAATGAATTTTGCTGCAATTTCGAATGGAGACAACGAAACCAACCTCGATGCATCCACTGTCCAAGTTCTGCTGGAATGTCCTGTCCCGCTTTCTCCAAGATACCGATGAGTTCTTTTGCCTTTGAGCGGTTGTCCCTTGTGAAGAATGTGAAAGCGGTTCCAGTCTTTGAGGCCCTCCCAGTACGTCCAATTCGATGGACGTAGTCCTCGGAGTTCTTAGGGTAGTCGTAGTTGATCACAAATTTTATGTCATCGATGTCTGAATTTTAACCAGACGATGTGTTACAACGATCAACTCAACTTATCTTGTCAAATCAAATAACAATAACTAACCTCAGAAGTATACATGACTACAAAGACAAAATGTTCATTGTTTTTTTGCTAAATGAAATACATTTATAGGACCACATCAATCAATTAAGCATATTCAATTCCATTCCAATAGTTCAATACACTAATCTCATTCAAGCAAGTCAATCACTAAATTTTGAAAGAACAACATAGATCAATACTATATTTCATCTTCAATCAATTTCATTGAAGCAGTCATTCGCCAAGTGCATCAATCACTTCAAACAATCCACCAGTCAATCACAAATCAATTATATAAAGAAACAATCTGTCAAACCATTAAAAAATCTCACAAGTCAGTAGGCCTATTCACAAACATATGGCAGTGTGTACTCCGTCATTAAACAAACACCACGAAGCAACTCACCTAATCCACGAGCAGCAACATCTGTAGCAACAAGAATGGGAATCCGCCCCAATCGAAACTCTGTAAATTGGCAATTTACAATGTATTCACATCATCAAGTATGCATGTTTCAAAGTAAAGCATAAGTATAATATTATAATGTGTTTATAGGTTCTTGAAAATCACTAAAACACACTCAGAGAGATAAATATATATATATATATATACATTCATCATTTCAAAAATTTATACAACACCCTCAAGGTAACTACTCAAATGTGCTCCCAAGCTGGACAACTCCAGCTCTAGCTTGGACAAAAAGTTAAGTTCATTTTCAAATGGTCATATAATATACCACTACATAGGTTAGGGAACAGTTGTAATACAATTGCTTATGAGTCATGACACAGACAAATTGCATGTACAATTGGCTATTACAACAGGCAAGGGCCATGTCTAGTTAAGCTTCTGCCTAACACAAAGTCAGCAAATTTTATCAAAATGCAAGACAAAATGTGAGCAAGTTGTTCCGGGGTCATTGCATAGAGTCTCTACACATCAGATCAATCATGCAATCGTTTAATACACCATCGTGCTAAATCAGGTAAAGTATTACATAGTCGGTTTTACTCATCTAAAATAATAATACATTGCTTGTCACTTATGATTTCTGCACCCAGCCCATCAGTTCAACTGCCTCTGGTAGTCAAATCTAAGTCAAACTTACCTTTAAGAACTTGCTCACGTTCATACTGGGTCTTGTTACCATGAATAGTTGCAGCTTTATAACTGAAATTTAAACAATTGCACGTATGTCTAATTGGCCATATACAATTAACGTAGAAACTTGACGTGTCTCTTTCGCTTGCAGGAACAGAATCCATTTTGCATTATAACATAGTCATATTTGTTAGTGCAGAACAAACTCATAAGAAACACTACTAATATGAGCTCCTAAGAAAGAGGCAAATAAAATTTTTTTTGCAGAGCCCACAAAACCAATGTTTGTTATAAGTCATGTTCTATGCTGAAAGTTATTATTTAATTACTCATAGACATCCCTTGTACTTTCTTAATGACACTGTAAATCACTGTAGAACCATCTGCCAGTTAAACTAACAACAGCATTATAAAAACATTTACATATCGAACTTTTTTTATTACAAGCCCATTGTGCACCAGAAAAACAATTGAAATATATCTTAAAATCTTAAGATAAATCCTATAAACATGATACTCTGATTTGTAAAACTTAAACTTAAGCCAACTGTCAACATTACTTTGATAAGTAAAACAAACCAAAAAAATAACTTTTGTAAATAGGATAATTTTGCCAAAAAGTACTGACAGAAATATCAAACATAGGCAAGATACTTTTATCAATACAAGCTCATAGCCATGCCAAGAAGTAAACTCTGACACATTATGCCTACAGAAATTTGCAGTGCAATTTTAGCATTCAATTCTTATGTGACACATTTTGTCAGTGCCAATTGAAACTGATAGCTCACAAAAATAAAAAACACCTACTTCCACTCTCGAATGTACCAAAGTTGGTCTTCAGCGCCAACTTTTGTTTCCGTGAAAATAATGGTCTTATTCTCTGGCTCCGTCATCAGCTCCCCCAAGAGTTTTTTAAGTCTAATGACAAAAAGCAAAGCAGAAGTGATTCATCAGCAGTTAGAAAACTAGGCAGGAGTTGTAATTATCGCTGTCAATTATTAATTAGCAATTTTTGTCAGTGTCTAAAAAAGTCATTAATCAATGACACAATAATCAATGCAGATCATTTCATTATCTATATTGTTGCTTCTCAAGAACGATCTCTTGCTATGTTTATCCAGTGTAGTTAAAATCCTTCATTATCCTACAAATCTGGAATGTACTCCAAGTAGTGAAGTTCAGCGCTTTGTCCTTCAGAGTTTTTCCTTTGAAAACCTGTCTTTGGCTGAAGTGTATTGACTGGATTGTCATTAAACTATTGACAATCAATGAAATGTTGCTCAGATCGGTAAAGACTTCAGTTAGTCGACATTCTTCCTGCATCATCGTGGACCACAATACGACAACGCATCAGTGGTCATAAAACTACATTAATTAATTAAACAGTGCTTAAATTCATTAGTCGAAATTGAAATTCTTGAAATTTATTGTCGCCCTTCTTCTAACATTTTTTGCTTACACGCCACGGTGGCGCAATTGCAGTTGTACTGCAGAGAAATTGTGCACAACAGACTTGCTAAAGGTCCCTACGCAGTGACTGACGCCTAGGACGAGGGTCAAACACGCTCACTCAGTGCACACTGAGCGTTATGGGCAGATGGCTCTAACCAATCGGGCACACGTTAGTATTTGTAGTGTACTCACTTGTTGTTTTTGTCGTACTCGTTGCACACGTACACGACCTGCGTTATGTTGCGATTGGCCGACAGGTCTGTCGATCCAATGGTTATCTGCAAGTAGTTGCTCAGAAACTTTCTGGCCAACTTCTGAACCTGCTGAGGCCAGGTGGCGCTGAACATCAGCGTCTGTCGATCGGGCTGTTTCAACAACATCAATATAAGCAATATTGCATTGTCTCATAATCATGATTGGTCGGAGGGATCGTTTTATCATACTTTCATAACTTATAAGACAAGTTACAGATTCAGTCAAATATTTGAATGCACGCTAAGCAAAAAATGTGAAACATAATATAGCTGAAAAATGTGTATGCAGAGATGGGCAGCTGATCCAATTGTACAACTACAATAGTGTGCTAATTCTAAGTAGATAGTAAATATCAGTGGCAAGTTCTAATTGATCATCAATTTAACTAATTATGCCCATCTCAGATTTTATTCCTTCATTACATGCCTTACAGTTCATGTTTCAGTGTCTAGATCATTGAAATTTACTTAAATATAAAATTAGCATCTGTGCTGTGAATATGTTACTTCTTAACCCAGAATTTAAACGACCGCCCATTACACATGGTTAGTGACCTTTGTGGTCTACATAGTAAGAACAATAAGTCAATCCAGAGTTGAGTGGGTGGCATCTGCTGCTGGGACTTCTAGAAAGGTAAGGAAGAGATGTAAACTGAAGAGAATATAAACATAAAAGAATACCCTGATCTGTGCGACTATCTTTGTGATTTGTGGCTCGAATCCCATATCAAGCATTCGGTCAGCTTCGTCAAGAACCAGGTATGAGCAACGACGTAGGTTCGTCTTCTTGCTTTGCAATAGATCAATCAGTCGGCCGGGAGTCGCAATGCAGATCGCAGCACCTAGGTAGATGAAGTAAAATCATAATTAGTAACTAACAAATAATCATAACAGACACAAAGAAAATCAGGATGTAAAGTATCACATAAGGGTACTTATCAAACTGATTTTTTTAAAATTTACTCCAACTGGAACTGCAAACATATTATGTTAATGACTAGTAGAGAAAAGCTAGAAAGCTAATAATACCAGAAAAGTTAAACAGTATCAAAATTCACTCCCTATAATTCACATCGTCAGCATGTGTGGCAAAGGATAGCCAACTGAACCTTGTAAAATAAATCTTTTAGATCTGATTTTAAAAATGCAAAGTTACACAGAATGGTGATTCTGAAGCGGTCAAGCATGAAATACTGTATAGGTCAATTTACATAATGCTTCAAGAAAAGACTCAAAAGACTACTAAGGGACGTTCGTATATCTGTAGTGCGTTCTCTGAAAATTAAATGCATCATTGTTTAATTACCAAAAGGGCCTCAATGAATTCTTTCAATTTGTAATCTATTATGACCCTTTTTCCTAATGAAATTCAGTGCTCTGACTTCATTCATTCATATTTGCCAGACATTATTTACACAAATGATGTTTAAAAATGAGACATTGATCGAACCTCGTCGAAGTTCCTGTATTTGCTGGTACTTATCAGCCCCACCATAGACACAGGCGAGGTTCATGCCTAAAGCTCTGGCAAAGTTTCTTGTCGTGTCAGCAACCTGCTGCGCCAGTTCTCGTGTTGGCACCAGTACAATGCACTGAAATGAAACATGCACATGTGTCTATATCTCAAAGATGTTTATGAGTATCGTGACGATTAAAACTTCAATACGAATTTATTGTACTGTAACTAGCCTGTCTAAGTTGTAAGATTTGGACATAAAGGCCAGTTTTAGAAAAATTAAGACACACAAACATTAGCAAGCCTGAGGTCTTTGTGGAACTCAATTGTTCAACTTGTTAGTCAAACACCAACGAGGTGCATGTATATGCAAACGACAGTCTGATGTTGGCTCAATATGTGAAAGCACATCAGCCTAGTGCAATAAACTCATCAGCCTAATAAGTATGATGGTCTACCGATGACACTCTCCCATGACCAACTCACTTTCTTAGTACTCACACCTCAACAAATTTTTCCATGTTATGGGATTCTGCTAGTACAAACTACTTCAAGACTTCAATGTGGCCATAGAATCAACAAAACATTTCTTAACAGTTATCTTCTAAATAAATAATTTGTTAAAAGCAGCAGAGTTGTATTTTGAATCGGATCAGGCCGATGCAACTGATTACTTTTAGAGAACCTCTCAAAGTCTTGTCTTGAAAAAATCTACACATTATGTGTTTAAAATTGCTACTAAAACATGGAAGGCTATATTCGCCACCCATTGAGGTAGCCAGTGTCTGCAGTAAACTCTGGATGTGAATCAATTGTGACAGTTAATGTTATATTTCAGTATCATGTGCTCAATAACATACAATTGTGTGGCATTATGTGTAGAGAGAACAAACTAACCTTAGCAATCCAAACAACTAGACTAACTTTCCATAGTGGTTAAAAGACTTGACATACCAATAATATCGCACCATTTTACGTGCATCCCAAAAGCCACTGTGCTTTCTGCTACGTTACATCGCATTGGGAAACTACGAAAACTGAACTTACAATCGGTCCATCGTCTCCCTGAAGGGGTGGTTGATGTTTCATATGAGCAAATGCAGGAAGCATATACTACAAATAATCATCACCATAACATAAATACAATACAAAGATACAAGAAAAGAAGACCATGTTATCATAAGTTACTGTATTTCTTAATGTACGTAATTATGCATTTAGATACAAATGAATGCATGCATTTATGCCTATGTCCATAATTTTATCTACATTACCATGAATTTGTGTTTAATTAGAAAGTGTGCTCTTTATTACATACTGGCAATCACGCAACCTGTTATACAAAAAGTAATATTTACAGTAATAGAATGAAAATTAATTAAAAATAATAATAAAATCAACAATAAACAGAAGCCCAGCTGTACAGCCAGGAATCAGCGCTTGGTGAGGGAATCAAATCTCGTGAGAACATGATTATGTGAGTCTGGTGCAGATCACAACCAGGGAGGGGTAGTACGCCAAGGAGGGTGTATAAATAATTACCTAAGATGCTAATAACAAATCCAGGTAAGCTTCTCACTTAAGAGTCTTAGAGTGCTTATGTATTTAAATACCTGAATATGGCATACACAATTATACATGTGTGTGTTTATTGCATGATGCATATGTGTGTACCCCAATTAGGTAGCTAAGTACATTCTGTATTGTGCATTTGTGATTGTATTTGTGTATAGAAGCAGCTGTAATATAAAAGTGTGTGCTTATACATAAAAGTGCCTGTATGTGTTATATATAACTTTGTATCCTGAGTCATTAGTATTTTGTATACTATTAGTATATAGCACACCCTATATTAAACTTGAAGCACCCCACTCATTTGCATTAAAAAAATAAACTTACACCAAGTGTCTTTCCAGATCCAGTTTTTGCAATACCAACAAGGTTATGTCCACTGAGGGCGATTGGCCAACCCTGCGACTGTATAGTTGTCGGTCTCTCAAACTGCAGACTTATCAGAATCCGATGAATTTCATCTAAAACATCAAAATCACAGCTATCCAACAACTAAAACTAGACAAAATCTAATTGCATACTAGTGCTTATAGAAGCCTTAAGATTACGTAATTATTATAATGTTATCAATAATATTACCACAGAGTTATGCTCTTCAAAAAACCTCTCAGACACAAAATTTTTTAACAATACAATATGCGTAAATTGAAAAACATTGCACATTGATACTATGCTGGTAAATAGCACTTTCCTAGACACTTTTCACGGCAAACTGCATTGGTTTCCAGTTAGTTTTAGCAAACTCTGCATGTAAAGTTACAATAGACAATGACCTCAAATGATATGAACTCCGACTTATTAAAATCCTATTTTCCAATAAATCCTAAATAGTTTTTCCCTTTTGACATGTTTCTAATTCATCTGTAAAGAATCATTCCATACTTTATATTTGTGAATATTTTATACTTTTTATATCATTTATTGTCATATTAAATACCTGGAAATGAAGCTTCAGCAAAGCTAAATATCGGTTTCGGACAGTTGGCTCCTTGTATAGTGATTTCATTCAGGGTCAGGAAACTCTGAACTTCTTCCTGCAAAAACAATTACAAAATCTTGTGATCCTACTTGGAAATTTATATATTTGCATTATTCACTTTAAAGTTCGGTTAATCTGAAACAATAGACATCACAACATAACACTAGCCCAGATTCACTCTAAGAATAGCTATACCTCCATCTTTATATGATGATATCCTTTATATATATATATATATATATTAGAGCTGTACCGAACATTCGCTTCGTAGCCGAATAGTGGACCTAATAACTATTCGGTATTCGGCCGAATACTTGCGGTCGAGCCGAATACGAATAGTGGTCACGTTTCATCCGCTTCTGCATATACGACGGCTGCTGCAGCCACTGCGAGTGGACTGAAATAACTTTCACATTAACACAATAGCTGCTGTTGCCAGAGTCTGCCGCTGCTGCTGCTTTGTGATCTTAATACTTAGAATACTTTTATTGCTAGTTATTAGTTACCGCAGACTGACTGGAGGCTGCAAAACATTAAATGTTTTAAATGTTTACTATTCTGTACTACATTTTGTTAAGTAAAAGTTCAGTGTACCTTCGACATTATGAATGTTTTTACTTTTAGATCTATTTTATACACTAAACACTATTCGTATTCGACCGAATAGTCGGTCCCGTTATTCGTATTCGGCCGAATAGTGATAATCACGTATTCGGCACAGCTCTAATATATATATATCTTTTATTTTGAATGCTCCATAATAATAATCACATGCATTAAATTGATCATGGTTGATCAGTGCATCATGGATTGAAGACAAATGAATTTTTGAGCCACTGTTGTAACCCTAACTGATGTAAGCCAGAGTGTTGTACTGCTGTTAGAATGAAAATTACAAATTGTGCTTTTGTGGGACTCCACTGGTAGCCATGTACACTACATTCAAATCCTAGTTTGGCAATTGATGTGTAGTAAGCAATTATATAGCACCATGCTAATAATTATTACCATGCATCAGATGCCCAGAAAAAGAAATTTTTTTACTTCTACGGTTGAACCCATATTTACACAAAATTTAGCGTGTGAAGGCCTCTGCACATGTACTACCGTTGGCGCATGTGCACTCTTAAAAAACACCTCTAACTTCTAACTCGTGATATGCGTCGGTAGGACAATTTAGGGTAGGATTAGGCATCATGAGGGTCAGTTAGGGTCAGGCTAGGCATCTTGATGGTCATTTAGGGTCAGGGTTTTAGGGCTAATGTTGTTTTTAGACATAATTTATACAAAGAACTTTCGGCAACAAAAGTAATTTGTTTGTGCGATTGTAGGCCAAACTTTCGGTCGCAAAAACTACACGCTAAATATTTATATAACACAAATAATATATAGAAATACATACACATATATCTCAAATCACTTATATATCAACTTGAACTAGACTATGGCAGAGTTATTGCTAACAAATATGCAAGATGTATACTAAGTAAGTAAGTAAACATTCTTTAATCAGGTGTCTGCAAACGCACAACATGTACAGAGAAAATGTAACAAGTAAAAACAAAAACATCTATATACAATTATATATAATTATTACCATGCATCAGATGCCCAAAATAAAGAAAAAAATTTTACTTCTACAGTCGAACTCATATTTACACAAAATTTAGCGTGTGAAGACCTCTGCGCATGTACTACCGTTGGTGCATGTGCACACTTAAAAAACACCTCGAACCTCTAACTCGTGATATGCGTCAGTAGGACAATTTCGAAAGACGAAAATTTTTAAAATGCTGGATAGCAAATGAAGGCCTGGCAGGAAAAAAATTGGGATTAAGGCATTGGTATACCCACTGGATTGCTAAGTATTGCGACTGCAATGAATTATTCATGAATTATTTATAACTTACCAGAGTCCTTTGTTGAGCTGTCAAGCTCTCTACATAGATGTTCTTCATAATTGGGACTGATGCCGTCTGTTCCCAGTTAGGTCTACTCAAGCCACTCCCAAAAGAGGTGCTATTGTCCCATCGACTGCTGCTGCCATAACCACCATCATTCCCGCTATATCCTGCACCACTCTTTTGACCACCACCATAGCCACGACCTCCTCGTTGACCTCCGTTGCTGTAACTGCTATGTCCATTCTCACCACCATATTTTTCACTTTGCGAACCCCACTGACCCTGTGGTTTGCTGTATGGAGATACCTTAGTGCTCTTATGGTGGTAGCTGCTGAAACCATTAAAATGTTACAACACCATTACATGCCTATTTTCAAATCATTTTCCGTAAAATTTTTAGGCGATAAAGAAAAGCTTACAATACAAGCTGAGAGGTACAGATAGAAATAATTGTTTATGCACCATAACAGAAGTAATGATAAAAGCATAAAGAACTTCCAATGGGAAATCACAGTAACTTATTCAATCGAGTCTAGGAAAGTCATAATAACCAGTGTTTTCGTTAATACCAAAATGGCCATTCCTACGTTCATAAAAAGTCCAACACATCTTTGGGTTAGGACCAATGTGAACGCCGGTAGAAATGAGCTAGGTCCCAAATTCTATTTTGCATTATCACCGCCGTTAGGGCAACAAGTTTCGACAATTTAGTTAATGACTATAATTATTTAGAAATTGACAAATCAATTATTAATTAGGTTTTAAGTCACAATTAAACAATCACTTTGACGTCGATAAGTAAAATATTGGGGCGATATGTAAGGATATATTTGGTCAACCCAAATTAATTTCAGAGTATTAACTGCCAAAATTGTCCCTATAATGCCTGAACCATATACAACACAGTCTAAAATTTAATAACAGCTAAATGATTCCTGAATTAAAACAGATGTCGGAGAAACAGTAACATGTGAGCTTGTAAATGGATTTAAAAGCGCGCGTGTCCGGTCTGGTATTGAAGCCCAGATACTTCACACCTCAACATACACAGTAATGATCAACCATAGGCCAAGCAATAAACTGTGCTTAGCTAAACGTACCTGCTTTCTTTGTAACTGTGAGACATTCTTAAACTCTTAGAATTTTTCAACTTATTTGGAAAATTGCAAAGTTCCTAACTATGTCTACTGCTTTTGACTTATTTGAAACTAACCGCGACTCAACCACGAACTCAAGGCGAGATAGATCGAAAATCACACGTGCCCCTAGTCGCTTCCGCCACAAAGACCTTCTATAGCGCAATTCATAGCATTAAGTCAAAGAATCGGCATTGGGTATTATTAGCCTTTGTTATAGACCTAGTATTATAATAGATTAATTGCAAGGGTAGAATATATATTCGTTTTTTGCGATACCGTATAGGCCAACGTTTTGTCAAATGCAATAGGCCTACATTACGAATCCAACCTCATGTAGGCTTTAACATTCTTTTTCGGACTAATGCCTAAATCCTAGTTTTTTGGCAAATAATGTAATCTTTCAAAGAGTTGGAATGAAATGTAGCCTACATAAACATCATTAAACCACGATTCGTTGCCCCGTTAATACCAAAATTAACGGGGCAACAATAAGCTTTGATTCAACATCGCAATGATGTTGAATCAAAGCTTATGCAATATTTAGGCTACATTTGTTACATTTCAGATATATAAAGATTAGTTATTCGAAAATTAATAGGCTTTCTTCATGTTAGGCCTATAGCCTAGCTAGTACCAGTGTTGGGCACGAGACCAAAAACTCAAGACCAAGACCGAGACAGAGTAGTTCGAGACCCACGCCAAGATCAAGACCGATACTCTTTTTAAAAAAAATCAATTTATGAGACGCTAAAACGGAATAATACGCTTAAAACATTAATTTCAATGCTGAAGAATACTAATCTTAAAATATAATGGTCCAGAAAATGCTTTACCGGCCACTCTGAACTTTTGCTGGTTCAGCCCTTAGCATCGGTCTGAGAATATTAAAATATAAATTGCTTACAGTACGCGATAGGTAAATACTTTAAGACATCTGAACAAGTAGATTAACGCTCCGTTTGAATGGTGTACTTGTAGGCCTACCACGGACCTCGGAATTGAAGGTCAGCAATGTTCTGCACGTGGCCGACAACATAAATATTAGTTTGTTCCAAAACCTTGAAATTTTTTAATATCAAAATTTGAAATGGTTGCAATGGCTCTGTTGCAAATGCATTATTTTCTCCTCATAGTAACATGCATATAAGGATCTATTATTTTGGTCAGCACGCCATAAATCGATACCAGTCGCGTAAAGCTAAACATCCAGTGTCTCTAATAATCGAAAAATAACTGATAAGTAATCGACAAAATTGCTCTGATATGGCAAATGACCAAGAACGCTAATTTAAGACGGAAACCATGGAATTCCAAAACCGTTCCTTTAACAGGCCTACCAAGGCCGACGCACTCGAGACCAAGACCGAGACCAAAACCGATGGTCAGAGACACAGACCAAGACCAAACCGGTGCATTCGAGACCAAGACCAAGACCACAGCCTCAATTTTCCGATCTCGAGACCGTCTCGAGACCAAGACCGCGGTCTAAAGACCACATCCCTGTAGCCTACATCGAGGTATATGTATGCACTGGAGAACCTATCAGTAATGATGATCATCGATATATTCGTTCCTTCATTCCTTCATTCATTAATACATTCATTCATTCGTTCGTTCATTTATTAATACATTCATTCATTCGTTCGTTCATTTATTGATTGATTTACTCATTTATTCACTGGCTGGGGCACCCGCGATGCCCGGGTTGAGACAGGTTTTTGGCCCTGGAGAGCAGGAAGGCGGCGGCCGCGGCCGCGGATTACATCAACCCCTTTACTGGGTTTTCCAGGTGTTCCCCGAGCGAACGGCGAAGGTTTAGAGTGAATGGATGTAAAAGTGTGCAAATGCATAAACGGACAGACAGACACACACACAGAATCTAGATATACATGTATCTTCAACTTTTCCTCCTCTTCCTATTCCTTAATGTTCATCCTTACTCATCTTCCTCTTTTCTTCTTCTTCTGATTCCTGGCATCATCTTTTCCCACCACTTCATTACGTTTCATTCACCTTTCCTCAATCTAATCCCTCCTCCTCATCTCTAACTCCTCTTCTCTTTCTCCGTCGTCTTCTCTAATCTATTCACTCCCTTTTGCTCTCACTCACCTTTTCCCAACTTTCTCCCCTACCTCCTACTTCAAACCCTATCCTAACCGCTTCCTCCTCCCACCCCATCCTCCTTTTCACACTACTCATCCCCTTCTCCACCTCATCATGTACTCATCGTCATACTTTCCTTTCCCCTAGGCCTACTCCATAATCCATTCTTACGACTTCCTCCTCAACAGAAATCAGTGCACGAGCCAACGGTGAAGGTTTCGAGTGAATAGCTCTAAAACTGTGCAAATGCATCGCCGGACAGAAAGACACAGAGACATAATTTTTCCTTTATTTTTATAGATTAGCTCATTCATTCATCCATCCATCCAATCTTTCATTTATTCATCCTGAGCATTGATGTAGGCCTAAATCGCCTAATGCGTGATTTGGGGTTTACGAGGGGTAGGCCTAAGCCTACTCGCACTTCACAACCACAGTCATCATCATCATCTTCATCATCGTCAACATCGTCGTCATCGTCATCATTATCATCATCACTATTCTTTTGGATATTCACAATATAGAAGCGCCATCTACTGAAATAAAATGAGTACAATTATTCAGTACTAGCTGGGGCACCCGGCGCTCGCCCGGGTTGAGACAGGTTTTTGGCTCTGGAGAGGAGGAAGACGGCGGCGCGGGCTTCACCAACCCCTCTACTGGGTATCGGAGGTGTTCCCCGAGCGAACGGCGAAGGCTTCGAGTGAATAGGTCTAAAAGGGTCCAAATATAGACCGGAGCGACTGTCGAAACGTACATCTTCCAAACCGTCCATTCATTCTCAAAGTTTAGAGTCAATAGCTGTAATAGTATGTGACCGATTATGCAAACGTATAGCAACCGAACAAAGGGTGTGGCAGATAGATATGACATGCATTGCAAGTGTTTCAGCGAGACAATAATGGCGACCGAGAAGGAAACTTTCCTTGGGGGGTTCTGAGAGAGGTTTTTGACCCTGGAGACCATGAAGAGGGCACCCGCGGGTTTCAAGAACCCCTCGACTACGTATGTCAGGTGTTCCCGAGCGAACGGTGAAGGTTTCGAGTGAATAGCTCTAAAAGTGTGCAAATGCATCGCCTGACAAAGACACACGGACATAGATCTCTTTTTAATTTATATAGATGAAATGAATAGCCTGAATACTTAACTGAAATGAGTCTATATATGTCATAGCGCAGCAGAATAAATAATCGAAACTCGTATTTCTGCACGCATTTTTGCACCAGTAACAGGCTATATCATCTAAGCATTGATAATATTATATTTATGCATCAAAGAACTTATTTGGGAAGAATTTCTTTCATCGATCAATCCAACTTCTATTTTACCGAAAACAGTGGGTGATTAATAATTTTTTGATTGCGAACCTTTCGTACGTGTACCACTTGTCGTCCATTATTTGTCGGTGACCATTGTCAGTGAACCATTTGTCAGTGAACCATTTGTCAGTGAACCATTTTGTCAGTGAACCATTTTGTCAGTGAACCATTTGTCCTTGAAACATTAATTTTGTCGGTGAGCCATTTGTCAGTAAACCATTAACATTTTGGCACGGACGTCTATCCCGTAAGTGATCTTTGGAGCATTCACCCACCCCCCACCCCAAGTTTACTCACATAAGGACTAATATTTCTCAAGGATGAATAATAGATCGAACAAAGTTAATGGCACACACACTGACAATGAAGAATAGAACAGAATGGCTCAACCGTAAATGAAATAAATGATTTGAAATGGTATTATTATTATTTTCAAAAATTACTTCCCCTAATTTCTCAATGAGATCTCCCCCTATTGTCTATAGTGTAGACGCCTCTGTTAGTTTGTGAGCCATTTGACATGACACACCAGGTAGGGCCTCTGCGCACGGAGCTATATCTCGAGATTCAAATAATTAACTGAAGGGGTAAGCCGCCTTCAGTTAACGAACCGCAACCCGTTCGCTCTCTCATACAGAGGAACCCTACTCTACCTACTTTGCCCTATAGATACCCTCTAACTATGCAGCTATCTGGGCCTACAATAACGGCGCCATAGAAGCCATTAACTTAGGTATAGTGACTCACATACATAATTACATGGTCTATATGCATGCGTATGGGTGAAATGAGAGCATAATCTTAGAAATTTGTTTTGATTTTCTGCATTTGAGTCTATTGTATGTTCTAACACAGGTCTTCTAATTATATATCGTGAGCATTTTGGTTAAATACAAAATAGTCAGTTGTATTACTTATCAAACCTCGACTTATCCTATATCCAATTGAGGAATAATCCGTCTGCTTAATCATGTTAGTGGGAAGACTATAAACTCATGGGGAACCCTGATTAGCCTTCGGGTTTCTTCCTTTGAACCAGTATCTCTGTATTCCTCTGTATATTATGGTAAATTTGCTGATCTGCTCCAAATTTAGTAAAAGTTTCTTCAATTGATTGAATTAAAACAGTGAACACAGGTCTACACAGATGGGTTGTTCTGAACCTGTCCTGAGGCTGTCAATAGCAAATGACGTGCTCGATAATTTGTGGTTTTGTATGAATTTATGCAGAAGGCAAAGAGGAAACTTAGCAATCAATGACTGACATTAAATTGCTTTGTTCAATTGTGCTGTGGTTTTCGCTTGTTACTATACACGCGGTTGACACACTACACACTAGGCGTATACTCTAGGTGCAGGACATTAAGTTGTGTTTTAGGATTTGCTTTAACACTAAGAGTAACTGCCAGGCTGAGCGCTTTCCGTATGTGGCCAAAATATCTGAACTTGACCCCCACGAGTCGAAATTTGGGCAGAAACTGACTCAGCCTAGTGACGCTCTTCCGAGATTAATTTTTTTAAATGCCGCATCCTCTATGACACAACTTTTATGTTCGGCTTGGAGAAATAAAACAGTTACATCACATCACGTTCTGTGATTAATAAACTATGAGTCTAACTAGATGCAGAGCTGGATCGGCAAATGCGATGTCGGTAAAACTGTGGGGGGAAAGCTCATCCTCACTGAGTCACAATAAAAGGACACATAAAACGTATTACAATCTAACATGATATTTTGTTTTGACGAATATAAATAAGTAACGAATGAAAGTGTTGGGCCTACAATTTTCAAAATTAAATGACAATTTTATAATGGGTTGTCGTCACAATATGGCATCTAACTCCATTTATTAGGTGAGCTACCGTAGTAAGTGCTTATATAGGCAAGCAAAAATAGGTCTTAAAAGCATTTCTAGCTGATTTTATATGAATGTGCCTGATAATGGAAACTCCAATAGAGGCCAACACATGTGCGAAAGTTTGTAAATAAAGATCAGTTGTTTCGAATACGCCCTAATTGTTCTGAGTATTTTGGCTCGTATGTATTATTACACATCCTGAATCAGGGACGCCCAGGTAGGGGGGAGAGTCCGGAGGGAAATGCCTCCAATTTCAGGTCAGAGGGATATTCGTTAGTCTTAGGGATATCTATCTTGCCTTCCTGACAAAAGTGGAAAAGGGCGGTTTGCCTTCATCACTGTACTGAATAACAAAAATCATAATAATTTAATAATGCAGTTTTTATTTTGCATATGCGTTTGGGATCTTAATGTGTAGGGGGCACCTGTTTGGCCATGTAGGCGATATATATATATATATATATATATATATATATATATATATATATATATATATATATATATATATATATACATTCGCAACATGTCTTAGCCCGACTCTGACAATATTATGTGGTTGCTTCGTTAATTATAGTAATTTCTGGAAATCAGACAAAGAATAATTTAAACTGAGAAACATTGTTATAATTAGATCTGATCTAATCCCATCTGATCCAATTAGTTGTCTAATTTACTTTACTGATTACCATCATCGTCGTCATCATCATCGTTATTGTCATCGTCGTCATCGTCATCATCGGCATCATCATCATCATCATCATCATCATCAGTCCTTGACGAGAAACCTATGGCGCCTAAGCCCATCATCATCATCATCATCATCATCATCATCATCATCATCATCATCATCATCATCATCATTATCATCATCATCATCATCATCATCATCATCATCATCATCATCATCATCATCATCATCATCATCATCATCATCATCATCATCATCATCATCATCATCATCATCATCATCATCATCATCATCATCATCATCATCATCATCATCATCATCATCATCATCATCATCATCATCATCATCATCATCATCATCATCATCATCATCATCATCATCATCATCATCATCATCATCATCAGTTCTTGACGAGAAACCCCCTATGGCGCCTAAGCTCCGAATGAATTAGCCCAACTGCCCTCAGTCACTAGTTCAGTCCAATGTTAGTTTCGTCTCCTTGGTGATCGTCCAATTAAGTGATGCTTCAGGGCTGTGCACAAAGGGTTTTCGAAAAAACTAGCTTATTATCTGCAGCTGTACCATGTAAGCCTATGCCTCTTTAATTTTATCACTACAACCCTGACTATGTCCTCGTATAATATCATTTTGTCTGTGTATAAATAATATTATCTTGTTTCTTGTTTCTACGAATCTTGAGTGTAGTGCATTGCGTCGCATTCTGTGACAGATATATACAGGGTGGTCCAAAAAGTAAACCTCTGCGGTTATTTGCTAATATTTCGGCCGATAGTAGGAATTATTAAATGAAATTTTACAGGCTCAAACGAATTCATATGCAACCGCCAAAATTTACTGAAATATTGCAAGTAGAACAAAAATTATATCACTTACAATTGGTGCAACCACAGATTTTTATCGTCAAAAAACATTTAAAGCCGCAAAAGTTATAAAAAGTGAATTTATGAAGTCACATCTCAAGTAGTTGTAATAAAACACACTTCAAAATTATTATTATTGAGAAAAAAAACTGGAAATTATCGCTTATGGAAGTCACTTTGACGTCATCTAGCAAGTAGTCGATTAAATTGGTGAATGAAAATGTTTTGCGATTAATCATTATGTTTATGATAGCATTTGTAACAAAATAAACATGGGCAAGTTGTCCATGGTAAAAATGCGTATACAGACACTTTATGAATCATGAGCATGATCTTGGAGCCAAAGCTTTAATCAAAGCTCGTTCTGAATTCACTGGAGCTGAGCACTTATTAAAATCTGCGGACGGATTGATGATATGGGGTGGGCGGTGGAACTTCGTAATGGCAGCGGAAGACAGAAATCTATGAGCACCCGAACAAATATTGAGCATTTTGACGAACTTGTTTGGTCACAGAATAGCAACATCAGAAATCAGTACACGACGAATTTCTGCCGAGTTGAACAAAGAATGCAAAGGCTTTTCATCGTGTCCCTGGACAAATTATCACCAATGCAATGGCCCCAACCAGGTCATCAAAACTTGCCAAATTGACTCAGAATATGAGTGGCTAACTGTTGGTAGACACATTGTACACAGGATGTGAAAAAATACTATGTTTGTTTTATAGCAATTACTTGAGATGTGACCTCATAAAATCGTTTTTTAACGTTTTGCTGCGTTGAATGTTTCTTGGCCATCAAAAGCACCATGGTTGCACTCATTAAAAGTGATGTAACTTTTGTTTTGTTTGAAATATTTCAGTGCATTTTGGCAATTACACGTATATGTACATATGAAATAGCGTTGTGCCTGTAAAATTTATTTTATTATTTCCTATTATTGGTCGAAATATTGGCAAAAAGACTGAGGGGTGTACTTTTTAATGGCCCAAACTGCATATATATGCATGTGTGTGTGTTTGTGTGCGTGTGTGTGTATTAATATATATATGTATATATATATAAATTTTTGTCTAACTTCTTCTTTTGTGTGAAAGTATTCTTTAATGACGATTGATAATTTCGATGTATCATTTGTACTAGTTCGACGACTTGTGTAACGTCGTTCTTGTAATGTACAAATCATGGTACTGGCCCTTTACTTTACTCCTGTCTGTCACCCTCTCAATTTGTCTTCAATCTCGATAGCAACCGTCTGGGAAGTTGCAATAGAGGAAAGCAAGCAAATGTTTTTTATTTCCTCCAACCTTTATCTTTACCTCTAGATTTACCTTTGCACTCTACCATCAAAACACGTACCATGACATCATCGCTTGTTATGATGATTTTGTAAGTGTACATTCTTTGATTGCTCATATTATGATGTGCATGCAGTGCGTTTGCAAGCGGTTCAATAAAGTGCATACTTACTTACTTACTTTGCATCACATCGCATTCCATGAGTATTAATAAGACGATGCGGTCTGTGACTTAAGGAAGTGGACCGTGAGTTTAACTAAAAGCAGGGCTTGAGTGGCAAATGCGATAAATTCAGCAAAACTGTGGAGGCGCAACCTCACTGAAAGGACACATAAAACGTGTTACAGTCTAACATGATATTCTATGTTGACGAATTAAAATTTGTAATAACGACTTACGTATGCCTGCGAGGATTTCATTTAAGTAAATGTGCTATCTTAACCTTCATCCTTGACCTTCACCCGTTGACCTTGCTCTTGCACACTTATTAATCATACCTTTCGGTCTTACCTTTAGGCCTACCTGTAAAACACGGAAGTTGACGCTGCTGCTGAGCGAGTGTCATCGACCGACCCAAGTGGAGTTTGGATCAATACGGTCTGTAAATAGAAACAGGGTTACGCTCCTTTCGCTAAGGAAGAGCAAGTCACATTGCATGTAATGGAGTGATATAAGCGTGTTGAAACATGCATGCCCGCATAAATGATGCCAATTGCGCCAATCAGAGGGGGGGATGAGTAGGTTGTATACGGTAGGCTAAGTATGGTTACCATTGACGATTAAATGAGGTATACACACAACCACGAATACGGAAAGTGTTTCGTGGAGTGACTACATATTCGTCGACATCGTATTTGGAGAGCATTGATCAGGAGGGAACGTCTCTCCCGGTTTCTATCCTCTTTGAGGCTGTCCTATTAATGGAAATGGAAATGACTGAACTGGTGGAAGCAGATTGCGAGAAGTCTGGTAGGCCTAATGGTTATGTGGATGCAAGTTTTATGTTCTATTCAGTTTAGAGTGAATCACTAGAAAAAATATCCAGGATGTCCCGCATAGGGCGGTTAAAATGTTGAGTTAACTGCAATGAGTTTTGGGGATTTTATGGGTCATTTGCCACAAACACTGGGCCTATAACGTAACATGTTTAAATTCGTGTTATCAACGTAAACAATAGTTTGTTTCACTTGGACCTCACGCGATGATGAAGTTTCTAAAGACAATTCAAAATTGAAAGAAAGTAAGAAAATTACCGATGTCCGTCAACGTTACTCATCTCTTGAGTTTCCAGACAGTTTCCTACTGGAATCAGTTCTATCGATTATAAAAGCTGGAAAAGAGTTCGAGGTAAGATCATTCTGGCTGGAGATATTGTTGCTAAAAGTGGTAAAAGCGATAGATTTCGCAAATTAGATTCGTGTTTGCCATGTACTGATCAGTTAAGAGAATTTGCGAAAGTATTAAATCGTACCTATAGCTCAACAGACGCAATTAAGAAAATTTTTAATAACTGCAGAAGTATAGCGACAGAAGTTACGCTTGTCATTTGGATAGAATAACATCAGCAAGGATGAAGACATTTGCCGTGTTTTTCGGTAATTTCATCAAATCCGATTACCTGTCTAAGATTCTTCTGTTGTGCTAAAATAGTTATACTGTAACTTATTGCCGTCACTGTTCGTAAGGATTTGCTAATGTATTTCCTAGTAAACGTAAATTCTTGTATTTCGGTGTAGTCCATTCTTGGCCGCTTGGAGTCGCAGCATAATGGAAGAAACAAATGGCGCAGATGCTAATTTAATTCCCGCTACCCCTAAGGTTGAGTAGTCCTACTTTCGCAGCGGCGTTGGCAAACTCAGATGTACATGCATAACGCATTAGACGCCTTGCATGGCTGACGACAGTTAAATTCAACACTTGTAATTATACTGCAGTTTTGTCAGTTAACCTATAAACCAAACGAAGGTTTAAAAATGCATACGATACTCTCGCTCTGACCCGGATGTCCCTTTAAACAGCCCACCAAGAACACTTCGGGTCAGACCAGTGACTACATCCAAAGTTAGCCAAAATGTAGCAAGCGAGATGCGATAATGGCGGTAATGTCCAGTCTAATTCCTGACACGTGTAAACAGCTTTCGACAAGCCTGCCGCGTTAACTGACCGAAGCCCTGTGCAACAAGACATATGGTGCTAGAAAAGCCATTAGATTACAATACATTGTATCAGAGTCTATACATTACCATGCTTTGTTTCATTGTCATAGGATTGTCTTTGGCTTTCTGCGGGGGATTTTTACGGTTCGCTGACGCTGGACTATGTCAGAGGACGCACCAGTGGAACGGAAGTAAATGCAACCTAACGAATGTTAACGAAACCCTCAGTCAATACGAATTTGCATCTAGGGTTCTTTCAATCGGACAACAGTTTAAAAACTTCGCTCAAATCTACGTAAGCTCACTTTACAGCTAAGCTATAGTAGTGAACTAGAGTTGTGTAGCGCTCGTCAACAAGCTGGTGCCCTGCGCTTGGCTTTCGGGTGAAGCTTTATAAGCTTGGAGGGTACGGTTGCGATTACGAAATTGAGTACAGGTAGGCATTAATGGTGGTCGACTTTGTTGCACTATCCTATCTATTCGAATATAATCGAGCTTAATCTTGTGCAATTAAATCAAACCTAATTATAATCTGACATGACGTAACCTAATTTAAATTAATCACAGCAAATATATTTTGGCCTAGTCTAGACCAGTCTAGTCTGTCATATCGCATCCCATTGTAGTCTACCATGCCGTCATAGTCTCAAATCTAAGTCCATGAACGTTAGGTCAGCAACGGTAAAAATCGATGGATATAGAGATATAGAGATGGATAAGGATATAGAGATGGATAAGGATATAGAGATGGATAAGGATATAGAGATGGATATAGATATATAGAGATGGATAAGGATATAGATATTAACTTTCATTGAACGTCTGTTACAGTGTAATAAAGCTGGACTACCATCGTCCAGCTGCTCGTCCAGCCGAATGCCCATTCTTGGCAATAGCGAAACGCTCTGCACAAGGAACTTCACATCACTACAGGTCAGAGTCTGCATTACATGTTTCAAGTCTACATTACATGTTTCAAGTCTACATTACATGTCTCATTTCATCCAATAGCTCACACAATTATAATGCTATACAAAGCAATAAAACTAGAAGACAGCACATTACGATAAAATGTAATGGGAAACAATGCGAACCATACAATTTAATATATAATCCGCCGATCAAATCAAATCTGACCTTGTACACCTAAATCTAACCTGAAATCTTCTATAGCGCCACTGTGCTTGTCCTCAATCTGTGTAATTATCCATCTTCAATCGATGGTTCAATAAAATCAATGCACTAGGATGCAATGCAAAAGAATGCAACATTTTTGCCGTAGAATATTTTATATATATATATATAGAACAGTTTAAATCGAGCTAATTAGTTATTCGTTATTTCCTTGAATTGTAGTCATAATCTCGAATGCATAAATGCGCTACAGAAACGATGGTGACAGGACAATGACCCCTCGGACAAAACCCCCCGGACAATAACCCCCGGACATTAACCCTCTGAATAGTAAAATGGTAAGACACGAAAATCCCCATACACCACTCGTGCAAATAATTAAGGCCCTAAAATACTTTACAAATGATGTTTAAAAAAACAGAAAGTTATAATGATTTTATTAGACATGTGGGTTATATTAGTTGAGTATTAAATGAAATGTCTCGAAAAATGCCCTATTGTCAAATAGTTCAGTGCACTCAAAAAGACAAGCTGTGAGCTATAATTCCACTCAGGTAGTGAATAAGATTGCGCTGCTTGTAGTGTGTGACGACGGTCAGAATTGATATAATATGAAAAGTGTCATGATGCTGCAGACATTATTCGTGTCTTACCATAACTGAACTGCTCTTTGATGTTTGCAAAGTATTTTCAACCTATCTAATAACTTTAATCTTACGGTATTTATGTGATATTTTCTATTTAATTCTTTCTATTATACTGTTTCGGGGGTTATTGTTCGGGCGGTTTTTGGCACTGGGGTTATTGTTCGGGAGGGGTTATTTGTACGGAGGGTAATTGTCCGGGAGTAACTTGTCCGGAGGGTTATTGTCCGGGGGTTATTGTCCTATGGCCAGAAACGATAAGGTCAGGGCTCCAGCTTATCAACGAGCGCTGCGCCGTGGACATGTATTTAAATGAACAATTACATAGTCTAACGCCTTTTGATGGTTCTCATATAGGTGTATACGACAAAATGCATGAGTCACGATTGATTCTGTTTCCAGGAGAACGAGAGAAGACGTTACTTGGTGGAGGCACTTGTCCATTACAGACAGAAATTCGACCGATTCCTGTCCAAAGAGACCTTCTTCAGCTGTTGTCCATATCCTCCTGTAGCCAATCTTACAGAGAGTCTCGAGCAGGCCATGTGTTCGCTGGAGGCAGTCGACCACCTATTCAGACGCCTAGGAATCGAAGCACAGACCGAGCGAACGGGACGTGGCTCAGACAATCGTCGCAAGAAGAGAAGGAATCGCATGGGAGGAGAGCAGAGAGATTCGCAGATGATGATGAGGAAGGTCCGCCATATCTCACAAGTAAACGAATGTTATGGCCCTATCCCAAATATTACCGGGATTCGTGACTCCACATATCGTCATCTACAGTTGTTCTACTCCGACTTCGTTCCGGCGATTCTTTTCCATGGCCTGTCGACCACTTCCGGTTGTGCCAGTCTCGGTTAGATCTTCTCAACCAGACCTCACTTTACATCGCTCTTCTCCAGTTTTTCATACAACGCTGTCAGTTGCTCTTGACCTTGATCTCATCTGTGGATGGTTCCTTGTCCACTTCCTTCTGCCCTTCTGGTCTACGATGCAGTCTACAAACAGGTATACTCAAGAACCCGGTACATGAGTGATTTACCCGGCCATCACCCTCGAAACGGAAATTCTAAGATATTACAAATCTGCATTCACTTTACGTCTTTATAATTGTACAACTGTATTGTATTTGTAATTGTAATTGTATTTCTCTAGCTTTCTAGTAACAGAGAGTCGGTTAAATCCGATGAATTTGACTAAATTAGAGTACATAAGATTCCTCTTTCATTTTTAGCCTTGCTTGTATCGCAAAACCAACTGCTCAGCGTGTTGAACATTTTTAACTTCATGATTTTGTGTATTTTATTCCGATAAACACGCCATAGACCCCGAAACAATGTGACAAGACTCAGATTAACTTTGCATATGACTGGAAAAGAGAGAATTTTACTGTAATAATTGGGACCATTTACTGTAGAAATAGAGATCATGTACTGTAAGATAGAGATCATGTACTGTAAAATATTAATCATTTACTGTAACGACTGAGACCATTTACTGTATAAATAGAGATAATTTACGATAAGAATAAAGATCATTTACTGTAACGATTGAGACCATTTATTGTAACAATATATAGATCATTTACTGTAACGATTGAGACCATTTACTGTATAAATAGAGATCATTTACTATAAGAATAAAGATCATTTACTGCAACGATTGAGATCATTAATTTTACTGTAAACAATACAGTTTTGTCATAATTATTATGAGGTGAACTGGTAAGACCTGTCGCCAACGAACATTGTTGCTTCATTTACCACTGTCTTTCTCAGATCGCTGTTCTTTATTGCAATAAATTTTAATCCATGTTCTCAATTAAAAGTATTTTTATGTGACAATATTAAGATTGTATTCGTTCGTTATATTTTAACAATTATAGCATATTTTTAAACCTTTTACGTGGATGTGATAAATGTCACATTTTTTATACATTGTTATGATATATTAATGTCACTTGCTTATTCACATGACTATGGTATTATCTGTTTACTCTGTCATTATGATAAATATTGCGCTGTTATTTTATATTGTCAATGTTACAGTTTTACTATGTTCTTACACCATTGCATTTTTGCATTACATTCGTTGTCTATTTGTATTTACCAAAGATTTGCTCAAAAAGACGCTACACAAATATTGTGATGTAAAATCGGTCTCGCTTTGCTTTGATTGGCTCTGTCATTATGATAAATATTGCGCTGTTATTTTATATTGTCAATGTTACAGTTTTACTATGTTCTTACACCATTGCATTTTTGCATTACATTCGTTGTCTATTTGTATTTACCAAAGATTTGCTCAAAAAGACGCTACACAAATATTGTGATGTAAAATCGGTCTCGCTTTGCTTTGATTGGCTCTGTCATTATGATAAATATTGCGCTGTTATTTTATATTGTCAATGTTACAGTTTTACTATGTTCTTACACCATTGCATTTTTGCATTACATTCGTTGTCTATTTGTATTTACCAAAGATTTACTCAAAAAGACGTTACACAAATATTCTGAAGTAAATCTGTCTCGCTTTGCTTTGATTGGCTAACGAACTGAGAACTACAAGGCAATGGAAATAAAGAAATTATTTTTAATATAATGTAGACCTTACGTTTCGGCCTACATTAGAATATTTACTTTACTAATTCAAATATTATTATTATTACACAATTTTATGTAGTACCATTAATGGATGCCTACTCAGGAGCGCTTCCAGCCCCACACCGGTCGAAAAGAACAATATTAAGGGGAATGAATATTACCTTACCTAATTAACTAGTTGTTGCATTACCTAATTAAATAAATGTTACATTACCTAATTGACTAAATGTTACATTATGTAATTAACTAAAATAATGTTACATTTGGGACGTTAATATGACCATTCCAGGAACGAAACAAACCTTTAAGCAATTCACCTCACCAACTCAGATAATCAGATTACATTATTAAGGATCAGACTAAACTAAGCCTACATAAAATACACATTTACATTTGCCTAACCATCCGTGTTAGATCAGGTATAGGATCCTATTACTTTAGCTCCCATTTGATCACATTAGGCCCTATATACGAAAACATTAAATCTGATTAGGCTATTATTAGAGTTGATTATATTATTACATTGCCCTGCTCTGCCTAAACATGACGCAATCGAATTAGAATTCCAAATATAGCAACAGTTGTTTGTTTCTCTGCCACGGATACCATTTAAGAAACCAACCGAACCTGTAGGCAGGACACTCGACCCGAAGAAGGCAAAACAAGCTCATTGAAGCGCATCGAAGCTCGTGGGCGACCAAGACCGTTGTTCGTGCTAAAGGCAGTGACGCAATGCTAGCAGACATTATTGTGGCTGCACGGTATCTAATCTATTATAATATTGTCATCGTTCATCTTGTGTCTGACAGTTTAACCTTTCTTCCGCTTGCTCTCTGTCTCTGTCTCTGTCTCTGTGTGTCTGTCTGTCTGTCTGTCTCTCTCTCTCTCCAGTTTGCCATCTCTCTTCCGCTTACCTACTGCGGCTTTCCACTCGCGACTGAAAACCGAACTCTTCAAGCTCTCTTATTCTGACTTCAACGCCAAACCATCAACGTTTCCAACGCAGCGCCATGCTTCTCTTCGGCTTGACCCCCTTGGATTCAGATCTGGCACCAAGAAGGACCAATGGGGCGAATGCGGACTAGGTTTGACATGGCGTCGGTGACAGACCTTGTCTCCCTGACTTGACTTCTGTTTGGCGATAATAAATCTCCTAGACTTAGAGTGCATTACTTTGATCCAATCAATTATAGTCCTATCTACCTAACCTGATTACTTCTGTAGCGCCGGTATCGCAACATAGTAGACATCAATTGACAGCAGCTCAAAGTTATACAGGAATCATAGAACGTAACCCTTTGTGTGTGTAATAAGTTTATTTAACGACGCATCTATGACAAGGATGATATGTGATGAGTCCGATCTAAGTACCTTAGTCCGGGGAAACATAAGTCAGATTATACATGTACATGTATAAGGATAGGTGAGCAACTTATTACGATGGCTCCTTGTAGAACAAATTGTCTAAGCGGAACACTTTTTCATTTGGCAAAATTAATAGAATCTACTCGTTACGTTTATTGCCAACGCAAGATAAATTTGAATCTGAGAAGCAACAGAAAACAGCATGCTCAAACGAATTAAATTGATCGTGGTCACCACGCGGATTCCTCCGATTAGTAGGCTCTAAACGACAATCGTTGAATTGCAGATCCGACGCTCTACGAATCGGTCACCGTGCGGCAAATATATAAAGGAAATTACATCTTATTTGTTACGTTTCCTCAGAAGAAGAACCACACGAGCAAGGTAACGCATACATGAAGTGTAAGATAAGTTAGGATAAGGTACCGAATGGTGGTATACCAGACTACATCTCTGCTTTCTGCATTAGTGTAGCAAACAGCCGGGTATATGATCCTCATCGAAGAATTCGCTACAGGACCCCCGCCGTATGGAACTGTTATTCTGGCCATGCGAAGAACGTGCAATCTATTAATACATTTAACACAGCTCAAAAACTAACTTTTAGACAGTGAAATGACTGCCACCACCTTTTTGAACTCTTGTCTATTTCACAGCGCCATTTCCTTAGGCCCTGGCTGAGTAACGGCGCTATAGAAATCTTCAACTTATAATAATATGTCAAGCTAAGTAATTGCAGAACAAAGTAGACTATTGCATGATAAGACGACGTGTTCTGTTCATACGTATTGAAATGTATCCTGCATATCAGTCAAGACATGCAATTAAATATAGCGCGCATAGCTACATGTAGCTAGATACAAACTCGCTGCACCTATGACCAACTGAGATGAGATTAACTAAATTGGTGTAGATCTCAGATAAGTAAACACATGGAAAGGTGAGGCAAGATGGGACAAGGTATAGGATAAGGTAAAATTGACTATATCAAATGACTTATTATTTTAGTCATGCCTATCAACATGAGTTATCACACTCGAATTGAATAATTGAATATATGGGTGTCTGGATGTAAGCCACGCAATGCTATTCTTTTATCGACAGACAATAATGTGCCTGTGGGTAGGCCTACACTCAATTCAGAGTACGCAGCCTACAGTCGACATTTTTGGGGCCTCGTCAAAATGAGGCTCATGTACATGTACGCTGCTATCCACGGCCTACCCTTCTGCTGAGTAGGCTGTGCTCTTTGGGCTGTCGTCGTAACGCAGTCATTCGCGACCGTCTGGTATTTTCTCTTTGTCCGCTATGTCACTGTACGTGTTCTCAACTTACGCATGTTAAAACAAAACACGTTGAGTTGCAGTTTCGTAAATATCAACATGGAATAAAGCAGACCAATAGTTAATCAGTTCTACAATCGCCCACAACCCCGGGTGAGTAAAAAATAGGTATGTACGATTGGTATAATTGAGCTGGTTATACTCAACTGAGGTTTTGTTTCGTAGTAGGGTCTGTTCAAGCCATATCGTGTCGGTAGCTCGTATACACAGCGATCGATCTACAGCGTAACGCCCGATCTAGTGACCCTGCTGAGTAACAACCGTGCATTGTCACGACTCCGATGGTCATCACTGTATATACAGGGTTAACCCAGAGAACGATAATTACTAAATGTGAATATAAATGAATTATGATTAATTCATACTAGGCCTACTGTAACAGTACATACACATTACAGATAGCCATGTTACAGTTACATTGAAGGTAACTGCAGTGTAGTTGAATCTCCATACAGATATACTTCAGTAACGTATATTTAATATTATTTACAGTTGAATTACAGCATTATCGCAGTTAATTACATTAAGTTGCAATTAATTGCAGTTAATAAAAGTTGCGCTAAGGTTGTTACATCGCAGCTACTTTATATTAAAATGTTGCAAAAGTGCAATTAAATAGTATTTAACTTTATATTGTAACATAACTACACAAGAATGATGTACTTAATAACTACATATTTACTGTTTTCATACAGTAGGCCTCCTCCTCAAGGCTCTGACTTTAATTTCCGCTTCAGCAGTGAATAAGTGTTTAAAAATGGCCACTTCCGGTTTTGAAAGAAAACAACAACGTCATGAAAACTTTACTGGAAATAACTTGGTCCTTCTCTGATGTGTAGTGGGATCGATTTAGAATTATAGATTTTCGATCTAGGAGCAGAAGTTACAACACATCAAATATCTAATATGGATCGGACCTTGGAAGAAAACGACACCAATCGGCCGACCAATAGAATCGCGTCGCCTGCGGTGACGTCACCGAAGACATCGACGTCACCGAAATCCAGGACGACGTCACATCGACTAAGGAAGACGTCATCTAACACCGCAAATGGATCAGCGGAGAGCGGGATAGCATCACCACGTACCGGGATGGCGTCACAGCGACGTCATAGCTCGAGCAGACGGCACACACAGGAGAGACGACGGAGGAAGAGGAAGAGAATCCGGAGAAAGAAGTTACCGAGTCCGGTTGAGATCTTGGAGAGGGAGAAGGAGCGGCTGGAGATTGAAGCGACCAGAAACTCAGTGTCGCTGGTTCGAGTCACTAGTAATAACGCCATATATTTCGTCCTGATCTATTCAGCCATTTTGTGTCTTCGAGCTGCAGTTTCCGCGTACATAGACGGTATATTGGACGAACTACGCAAGAAGTACGCCCTCTCTGACAGCCAGTTTGCCCTCTTTCAGGGCACCCAAATGATTGGACTGCTGGCCAGCCTGTTATTCGTAGCCCTACTGGGACGCAACTGGCACAAACCACTCCTCGTGACCGTCGGGGTGCTCGTTTCTTCCCTCGGGACTATAGTCTGCGCCGTACCGTACTTCGTCGAGAAGACCTCCGGCACGGTAAGTTCCTCGTGCGGAGGGTACGGTGCTATCGTGGATGGTCTGCCGCTGACGAGCTACGCACAGACGTGTCAGTATGGTCAGTGGAACTCGAGCTACATAAGTCCATGTTCGCCTTGTCTGACAAATGAAGGCTTTCTCGATGAGAGGCAAAAGCACCTGTCCATACTCTGCGTGGCGGGGTTCCTCATTGGTCTTGGCACAGGGATGTTTGTAACGACCGGGTTCATCTACATCGAGGAGAGTGGCAATCGAAAGAATGGACCAATCTACTACGGTAGGTGTCATTAAGTAGCGATATACAATATTATAAGGTATGATCGGATAGAGGTAGATACCAATGAGGTTAGGTATACGTCAAGCTAAGGTAAGAGTATTGACAGTAGGGTGAATCAGTGAAATAAAGGTAATATTAAATCGTAATCGCACGCTACAAACCTCCAAAGCACCACTATAGAAAGCCAATTAGGGTCACTTAAACTCAGGGAAGGAAAGCCCGTGTAGGGTAAGATACGGAAATTAGAGCACAAACAAGGTAAGATAGTTTTGCTAATAAAATGTGAAGGTGACTCAATTAAAGACATATTATGAGAAAAGATAAGGCCGATAAGTTAAGAAAGATATAAAATAATAAGACGGATACATACATCTGAATCCGATGGCCTGTTAAGCTTTTGGAGATCAACGCAAAGATTCTTAATGCTAATAATCACGTGAAGGAGGTTAGCATGATGGATGGGAAACACAGGTGAAGATAGAGAATACGAACTTATTCATGGACGTGACTTCTAGAGGCGCTACAAAAAGTGCCTTTAGTTTGTTTTAGGTCTACCAAGATTACTAGTGTAATTATTGCTGGTGTAATTATTATCGGTGCAATTAGTACTGGTGTAATTTTTGCTGTTGTAATTATTACTGGTGAGAATATTACTGGTGCAATTTGACTGGTGTAATTATTGTTGTTGTAATTATTACTGGTGTGGAGATTACTGGTGCAATAATGGCTGGTCTAATCATTGCGGGTGTAATTATTACTGGTGTGATTATCGCTGTTGTAATTATTACTGGTGTGAACATTACTGGTGCAATTATGACCGGTGTAATTATCGCTGATGTGATCAACTGTCGCAGGAGTCTTTCTGTCTATGACTGGATTCGGTCACTTTCTCGGGTCCTGCGCCACCTGGTGGTTCCTCGGATACTCAGAAGACTTAAACGGTAAGACCACGTCCCTACTTCCATGTGCGTTTGTACGCATGCATACAATAATGTATATATCACTGTTTAGTTGTATAGGTGATGCATGCATGTATGCATGCATGTATGTATGTATGTATGTATGTATGTATGTATGTATGTATGTATGTACAGATAATTTTTCGCCATCAATATTTCGCCATTCAGGTATGGGATAACAGCATGACAGATGACGAAATCTGTGATTATCTGCGCGGAGTCGCACAAAGCATTGCATATTACAATACTGTAATTAGTAACTATTTGTCAGAAGAAACCGATTGTAGCCTATGTCTTGCTAGTTCGTCATTTAGACCTTCATTTTTTGATTAAGGTCGATTTGGGTTTGTTTTTTATATGCCACACTGAGTCACATATCTTCTCAGCATGTTTATTTAGTTAATGTTGTGTCATTTCATTAAACATGATAGCTTTCACACTTGTGTTTTGTTAATATTTAGAAATTTAGAAATGACGAAAAATTGATGCGAAAAATTGATGGCAATAAATGTGTTGGTTACCGTATGTATAGGCCTACATGCATGTGTGTATGAGCATACCATTGCATACATGCTTGTATGTAGTACTATGTATATATGCACGCATATACGTATGCGTGCGGGTATGTATGCACGTATGCATGTGGACATCAATTTTTATAGCACCTTACTAGAATCTCGTGTTTGCATGTATGAAATTTATTTATGTACGTTTGTATGTATGTAAATTTATGCATTCATCGACGTTACAGTATCTGAGTGCATGCATGTGGGCATTTTTACGGACGTACATATGTAATCGTATATGTTGTATCGATGTCTGTATGTACGTACACACGTATGTATGCATTTAAGTATTATGTACACATTATGTGCACTTGAATGTATGTATTTGTGTTCTATTATATTAAGGCTTACGTTATGTGTCGATATACGCACCCACGTATACCTACAATGTATTCACTTGCGCAAGTATTCACGTATGTGTGCACGTGCACATTTATGTAGGGCCTTTAATTTTTGTAACGAATGCGTTATTTAGCGCCTTTCTTATGAAATGTTATCTAGACGACGACCGGATGCATCAGCTGCCATGGACAGTAAGGGCGTGGTGGTTGGGCTTCGTCTTCTTCTCCATCCTTCTCTTCCTCTGCTCCTTCTTCTTCCTCTTCTTTCCCAAGTGGATCACGGAACCTGATTGGTCGTTGAACGCCAGACGGCGCCATCTGCGCCACCTGGCGAGGCGAATAGATCACGAGAGAGCGCTAAGGAAACAGCGGAGGCTGCGACGCAAGCAGAAGCAAAGGCAACGGACCCGATTTGGGTCTGTGCCCCTCAGCAGCGCTAGCGAATCATTCAACGAATACGTACTTCCGGGTCCGGCCTCGCCCGTATCCGATACGGTTCTGTCAACATCCGGTTTGGCCGAATGCCTCTCTCCTATGACGGATAGTACCGCTGTCTTTCCCGGAAGTGTGGAAGAAACGACACAGGAAGCCTCATCGTCAAGTAGCAGCGATTCAGAAATGGCGACTGATGAACCGGAAACGACGATCACCTCTCCGCGACGTACTTCCGGCGGAACCGGAAGTAGTTTGTGGATCATAGCGGAGGAGGATTCGGGGTTGTCGCGGCTTCCGTCGTCCGCGCTTCCGGTCCAAGGCGTTAGTGAGGAACCGCCGAGGATTGGTGACGATACGGCGCCTGTTTGGCCTCTGCATCTTCCGACGGAAGCGAACAGGCAGTCACGTGTCGTTACATTCGCTTCTGGTGCTCCAGATGCGACTGGAAACCAGCGCAGCAGTCTGAGAGGATACGGTGGAAGCAGTCGAAAGCAGCCGACGGAAAGAGCCCCGCGAAGACAGACGTCCAAGAAACGGGGGAAAACGTTCACAGGTTGGATGCTCAGCTGACGAATGTATTCTCTCGATATACGTAACCTATCCCACCGTAAATTACCATAATATTATCCCAACATATTATGTTGCGACAATATTTTATTATCCTACAGTACTTTGTTTAAACAGACCTCACTCTACAACATTCAATCATAAATTAACATACATAATCATACCTTATCTTACCCTATTGTATTCTACTAGGCATAATATGATTGACATATTGTTATGTCAAGCCATAGCCCTAGACAATAAGGCATCCAGCCTATATATACCAAACCATATTTTCAGTCAGCCAATCATAGCATATCCAATCAACCAACCATCACCTAGAATAACCGTTACTACTCACCCTAAATTTAATTTGATTGTATTAACTGATCTTTCTTTACTACTTCATTTGAAATGTTTACTTAACAGCAGCGTAGAACACTTTCATTTGAAGTAACAACTGGTTTGTGCGACGCGATTTGCAACGTAGAGAGTTCGGGTTGAAGGGTATACGCTCTTGAGACAGGCGATTACAGCGACACTGTGTGATAACAAAGATCATTGGCGTCGCCCTCCTCCTTTATCCAGGCGTGGGACTGGCACTGTCAGGGTGCAAACAGTGGGGAGTTACTGGGAAGGAACCGAGATATAGTCATTAACTGCATCAATGCTTCTTAATTTTAACTGAAAATTTTCTGTCCATTAGCTCTGAAGAGGACGCTGTTATTACCTGTGTTTACCCTGTCTTTGATTGGCACCATCCTGTCGGCATATCTGTCAGCCGGGTACAGGTCAAACGTCGTCCAGTTTGTCGAAGTCCAGTACGGACAAGAACCTGTCTACGCCTGGTTCTACACGGCAGGTCAGTCCAGTGGTTGCTTCGGTGTCGTCATCCTGATGCACAAGGCATCTATCGGTACTAGCAATCTATAAGGCATACAGTAGATTGCTATTGTGATGTTCGGTATTGCAGCGCTATATATTTGCATGTACTCTCGTTGGTTATCTTAGGCCTCTGTAACTCGTTGGCTGAGCAGGGCTGCAAACATGTTGGTTTTTTGGCTATTTAGTTATATAGACGAGTTGGAGCGCTTTTTCGTGCGGAAATCTAAAAACTAGAATCCAAATAAAGCCAAAAAACAAAACCAAAAAAAATCAAAAAACCAACTTTTGATTTTAAAAAAATTTTGTTTTTTGCACCCATGTGGCCAAGACTGTTGGTCCTCTAATCGGTGGAATGATTGCCCACAAGCTTCGCAAATCGCTTAGCGATGAGGGAGATTTGTAGTTCACTGACTCGCGTGCCTGCTAGGCAACGCCGAACTTTCTCGGTGTAGATCGATCCGTCTAGAACAATCTTCGGCCTGAACTGTTCTTGGTACCTCTTGTCAATCAAACAGGATTTTTTTTAATCACGAAAGTCATTGTCTTTGGTTGTGGCTGGGTTTGAAACGCCCAAGAGCAGGTTTCATGAAGTAGCATTAGTGAACGCAATGATTCTTAATGCTAATAAGTGAAGGAGGGTAGCGTGTTGGAAGGGAAACACGGGTCAAGATAGAGAATACGAACGTATTGAGATGGATGTGACTTTCTAGAGGCGCTACAAAAAAGAATGGTCGCGGCTGGGCTTGGAACGCCTATGAGCAGGTTTTATGAAGTGGCATTAATCCTTAGAATAAACGAATTAACTGATTAATTAAGGAGTCGATGCATGACTTTTAATTGCTTCGCTTGCACGTCGGCAATAGTAAATGTATACAGTCAGGCAGTTACTGTCAGATGACCTTGAACTGACATTTGATCATTTATACATTGCCGTCTAACCTCGTCTATTAGCGCATTTTGAATGTATTTAGTCACATAAACTTGAGTTTTATAAATCTGCATCTAGCAATAGCATTCCCTACTAATTGACTAACTCTCAACGTCTTAAAGGAACAAGTGATATTTTGTAGGTCGACTTTTTGCTTCCTCTCTCTGTATGCGCTACATATTTCCTTGTACTGGTAAATTTTCTTAGGTCTCTGTTACTCGTTGGCCGAGACTGTTGGTCCTCTGATCGGTGGAATGATTGTCCACAAGCTTCGGCTCTCACTTTTCAAACAGATCGAAATGATCATCTGCTTGCTGATCATTAATTTGATCCTCTTCGTGTTGATCTTCCCCATCAACCTACCTGGTGGCGGATTTCAATGGTGGCAGAATGGTGACACCTCAAGGTAACTTTGACCTATTTAGAAATAATCTGAAATTAGTTTGTCTTAGAACAGGCTAATTGAACTTAGAAGCAGTTCACCTTTTTATGATTTCAGTTACCCTTTTATTCTTCATTTGCCTTAATTTATCTTCATTTTACCTTCTGTTACTTTTCGTCTTAGAAGTTGTGAAATGATTAATGGATATTTTGTTTACACAATTACCTTCATTGCCTGCTTCACCCCACTTCAGTTTACTTACCAACTCCATTAAAATATATATGGACTATTTATTTCTTTGTCTCTCACGATTTCATCTTATCGAACGGTAACAACCTTTTACTATTGATTTACCTTGGTCAACTCCCCTTATACCTGTGCGTGCTTCCACGTTCAATTTAGAAAATTAAATCAAAAGGGCGCTAAAGCAAGGCTGGCTAACAAACTGAAGCAACATTGACTGAAGTTATAAGTCTACGCTGAGTGTTACAGCTGATTTGTGGACTCCCTCTGGTGTATGAATTTTCAAACAGTATAGGCCTGCGTGGTACAGAATGCACACCCCAACAGGCTACGTTTTTGAGGAAAAAACGTGCAATTTTTTATTCAGTATTCCCTAGAGGCAGACACAGGTGGGGAGCATTGGCGATTTCATTCGCTTATTAACTTCTAGGTCGACTGGATGATCCCTATCTATCCTGGTCAATCACTCTTCCCAACCAGCGTAAACTCAAAGATTTAAATCTCGGGCTAACACGGAACACGGTCCTTGCAAGGACCTGAAAGGACACGAAGCCCATTCAAACGGGCAGCGATGATGGAGCATCTCACCTGATCAGCTCTCTGAAAAGTGACCACGCAACAATTCTACTGTCCACCATCTATATTTAATCCGACATCTGTTTCTTCGGCTTGTTTCAGCAGCAGCCCCATCGCGTCGGCGTCTTCACTTGCTTCCACGTGTCGATCCAGGTGCGACTGTCTGGACGTTGAGCTCCATCCAGTCTGTTCTGCAGAAGGAAGGATGAAGTACTTCTCTGCCTGTCATGCAGGATGCACTCAGCTTTATCTACAAAATAATAGCATAGTATGTCACACAGTAAAATAAAAAAACAAGTAAGTAAGTATCAGTCTTACCGGATTGCATTCTGGTGTACACTATGCATCTTATATAGGAAAATGATGTCAATTAAGGTTGGCACCGTGCTCTATTTCCATGCCATAATAAAAAGACAACTTTATTGACTGCCATCCTTCTATGTAGTTCAGAAATACTCCCACACCCCCTCTGACCAAACTACAAAGTATCGATGGAGATGGCATAGGGCAGCTATGCTCTAATGGCTTTCTCGTAATCCTTACACAGTGAACGCCTGAGAGAGGAGGACTCTATGCCAGGCTATTTACGATCTGTTCGCACCTGATGCGATAGACCACCCGAGTGAGGATTCCGTTCCGAACTACAATCTGAACTTAAAGCACGTAATCTGATCGCTTCTGATCCAAAATATGTCGACTCTGATATGCTCTGATATATTTAGAATCGGATTCAAATCAAATTCAGATCTATACAGAAGATCTGATCGTATCTGATAATATCTGACAAAGTCTGATTTAGTCTGATCTTTCTGACTTTTCTGATTTCTTGTGCTCAGATTTACTCCAACTGTTCGTGTGCTGACGGTGCACTGGCTTCCAGTTCGTTCTGCCCGAGTGATTTTCCCATCTACGGAGCTTTCTGGGTCGTCCTCTTTCTCGCGATCACCGCTCACTCCATGGGTCAAGTCAGCGTCATCCTCATCTTCCTCAGGTACCAGAGAATGATATTTATATCTACCAGCAGGTCTTTAGATTTTGTCATCTTACGTGCAAATAAGCCATTTTCACATAATCATCGAAGCAAGTACAATATTGGACCTCAGAATATTATTTTAATGTCTCATCCAATTTACTATAATTATTTGAACTTATTCCATCCAGTCTAGGATGCTATCATTAAGCACACGTTATTAGCCAATGATAAGTATGGCATGATGAGGAGTTCTTAGGTAGATAGAGAGTTGAGATGTTGCTAATTAGGATGTATTTGGGTCACGTTATTTAGATCGGTTCAAGACGTCGATCGACATTTGGCCTTGTCCATCGCTATTTGGATCATAGTCGTTGCAGGTTGGTAGCCTTTCGATTACCTCACACGTTGCACCACCTTTCACTTTTACCGTTCACAGAGTTTAATAAGGAAAAAAATTAAAATGAAGAAAATAGTTAAAGGTTAGTTATAGGACAAGTAAAGTACCAGGTGGACCACTTTGCCGTTATCATAATATTATAAAATGTTGCAGAGGGATTCGAATTGCGGGCGCAGAGCAGTTGTTTTTTCTATTACTTTTAGCATTCATTTCTTCTTATTGAGTCTCCGAAGCTCTCGTCAGTTGTTCCTTTGTGTAATTCAAGGTTAATAATATTAACCTTAATTTAATTTAGTTAATATTATTAACTAAACTCGTTTCTTTCAGGTCAGTATGTAAAGTTGTTAACATATCAATTGCTAACCACTCCTTGCAAGTATACTCATCAGTTCCTGACCATTGAGAAATGAACTTCTATGGGAGCGCCTTTAGATAGCAATGGTCTTTGACGTCTTTCCATGTTGTTGGCTCTGTTGGGAATTTCTAATAGCTCTTTCTTTAGGTTTCTGACCGATTGGTTACTCATTGTTTATCCATTACATACCACTTGCCTATTCGCTATACTCACCTTTTCTTTACTCATCATCAACAGTACATAACCCATTTCATAATGCTTACCCATTGTGCACTCTATAGCCTGCTTCTGGCTCTCCTATGTTGAATTTATCTTCAACTGAATTCCGACGACGACTTACAATGTTTGCCACAGTTTTTCGACAGGAAGCGATATCAATTATTCCCGCCTCTGGCATTGTAATGACGGCGCTATTAAAGTGATAGAATTAAATGGTGTTGATGTTTTTGTAGCTTTCATTCCCGGTCGTCCCGTCTTCGATGCCCTTGAGAAGACTTCCTGCACAGCGTCACGGTCGAACTGCTTCACAGAGGAGATGTGCTGGGTGCACGACACTGACCACTACCGCTACGTCATTCACGGTGCCTCGATGGCGTTCCTGCTGATCGCCATCTGCTTCTTTGCCAGCGCCTTGTACCCACTGCGGTCAGACCACATCGAACCAGTCGGTTACGGTAAAGATGAAGTCAGAGGTGGCATTGGGGTGGATCAGGACGCTCTCGACGCCAGAGGAACTGAGACTGGCAACGATGTGGCAAGACAATCGATGATGGAGTTGGTGCAGTCGAGGATTGCGTCGAACCTGATGGCTGATCAGCAGAACCTGATGAAATTCAGCCAACCGCAGCAGAAGTCCGTTGAACCGGCGCCGAGCCTCAGCAGCGGATTCAGCGATCTGAAAGCAGAGTTGGAGGCGCGAGGAAGAGAAGAGGCGAGACGAAGAGCCAGTTCCAGTGACTCATCGGTCTTCATGAAGACGTCAGTTGGGGATCTAAAGTCCGATGACGATGCGGAAGTGACGTCACGGCGAACGATTTTCTCCAACCAATCAAACGACACGGTGTTCGCAATGAAGCATTCAGCCCGTGACAATGACAGCGAAAACGAGGCTTGTGACGCAGAAGAAGAAGAGAACGTTGGGGTCTCCGAGAAAAGAGCGAATGGCGAGGACAGACACGAGAGTAGCGTCAGTGAAGTGACAAGGATAGAGAGAAGGCCAGAGGACAACGAGGACACAGCCAGCATAATAACACATAACACTAGATTATGAGACAATTGTCTACCCCAAGCAAGGCAGCTGCTGCTCGGCGAAATGTCCCTTCTCAGTGAAGTCCCGAATTAACCTATGTTCTAAGTGTTAGAAGCAGAGAGCGCTGACATCGTCATAATTTACGAACCGGTTTAGACTAGTCTGATCTGGCCTGCTGTCCTGGCTTGAAAGAGTCTATAAAGGCTGTGCCAGATGCATTGTTAAGGGACTGCGAAAAGAGTTTGTACATGTATAGAGAGCTTATGTCGTGTGCTAAGTTGAAGTCTGACCTACAAATGAGGTTGAAAAATCGTGCTTGAATGGAGTTTTATGTAAATTTTGAGGTTCTATTAATTATAATGCTATCAACAAAATCAAAGACTGTGTGTATCTTTAGTCGAGTTAACGTTACGCTACTACTATACTGCTACAACTACTGCTACTTCACCTGCTGCTGTTGCAACTGCTGCAACTACTACGACAGTTCGATAGCTAATTGATTGACACTTCGGAAGTCTAAGACAATGTTGATGATGGTTACTATTATAATTATCCAATTGAATGAGAGATGACGACCACAATTGTCATTGTCAGCCTGAAAGGATTTTCATGACGATGCAGGGGCTATGATGATAATCTTGACGACGATGATGATGATGACGATGATTACGGTGCCAGCGATGGCCGTGACGACGACGATCACAAAAGCAATAATGGTGACTCTGTCGCTGAAAAGTGTCATGATGTTGGCAAAACGAGGACGACGACTAAAACGATGATGACAACGATTAAATCATCCGTCCGAAGTGCAGTGATTCAAAGGGTGGTGAGGATTCATGACGTCATCGCTGGTGTCGCATGAATTATGCAATGACGCCGCTGTTATTCATCCGTCACGGCGATTGAGACGTTCTCTGAACGAACGCTGTCGATCCAATCGTCACTCCAGCCTCTGCAGTCATCATCTGCCATTGCCTGCCTCATCAGCAGTCCGGTGCTGCGCACGGCTCTTGTAAACGATGCCACGGACACGGATTGCTTCCAAGTAGTTATTGAACAGGTGGTTGGGAAATGAAACGTACGTTTGTTGCGCGTTCAATTTAGACAAAATGAGATCAAATTGTCATCGGCTGTGAGACAGATTAAGGGTAAGGCTAAGATTAAGACGGATTAAGTCGAGGCTATAGGCTCCTACATATGACGATAACGATAATTTCATTGCGACCAAATCAAATCAATTGACAATGAAGGTGCAACATAAGAAATATGTACATTTAAAATAGGAAATTAATAATCACCGAACAATGTTATAGGGAGGCCCAAAGGGATATCCTCCCGCTAACAGGGTCACCCATAACCGCATAATATACAGTAGCATAGTTTCAATGAGCGCATTATTTTATTAGGTATATATATACATATATATATGTATACATATATATATATATATATGTATATATATACATATATATATATATATGTATATATACATATATATATGTATATATACATATATATATATATGTATCAACTATCAACTATGATGTACAGTGTATATATCAAATATTTCAGAATAGAATGGAGTATTAGGTCATAAATAATTCATTCCAAGCTCTCTTGGCGATTTATACTGACACCGACTGACCAAACGCCTGTCTTTACGCTCCTATAGCCTCGTGTGTAAGCTGAAATGTAATGTAATCAGGCATTTGCATAGCGCTACTTCAAGATGTCTACGCAGCGGCGCTCTCTGCGCTGGCCATAATGACGATAAATATCAAAGTGAAAAATTAAACATTGATATGTTAGCAAAACTATGCACTGCGGTGGACCCACACACAAGCGTGGAACCAACCAGCGGATTTCCGCTGGCAGCTGACAGATGGTATGGATCTTCAGTCTCTGGGCCAAGTTGTGTAATGAGTCAGATAGCGGAAGTGCGTCTGCTTTTTTACATTGTACACTTGTGTAATCACATTGCATGGTGATGTGCTGTTCCATTGGTCGCGTATTGGTTGTGAGGCGCAGTGAAACTGCTGAGACAACCACAGTTTTCAAGAAGCTAACAAATGGACATTTAAGAGCTTTTAAGCATTCCACGTTAACTTGCAACGATTCAATTACAGACAGCATAGCATATGAACCGCTTGTAGCGTTTGATACGCATTCATGTTGAGAATTTATCTATAGCACCTTTCAAGGTGACTACTAAGAGGCGCTCCCAACCCCAGCGCGGCCAAATAAAGTCCTTTTAAGATGAGAGAGGAATGCCTTAGAAGGGGTTCTATAGGAAGGGAGCGTAGCGTCAAAGAGAAACCATTCCAAAACGGGAGACCTACTATGCCCTGCTATACCTAGTAGAGGCAGTGGTTACATTAATACATTTCTCATCCATTGGTGTCGCATCTAGGACAGATACGTTCGCTATTTTCTATTCGATTAAGCATAAAATCTGTGTAACAAAGTGCGTATGGTTCATTTTTTAAAGAAAACACGTATGTAGGTGATGGATCTCATGGTTGCGGTGGTGGATCTCAAATCCGAGGTTCAGGATCTTAAATCCGGCTGAATTTAACCACTGACTGAAGGAGGTGCGAGCAGATGGAACGTAGAAGAGACCTGTTCAACAGTTATGTCGCTTATCGTATTCTAAAGACGTCCGTATAATGTCTACCTCGGTCGATAGATGGCGGTGCGTCATCAGGCGAGCAGACGGTGCCGAGCACTGAGCAGCCAGTGCTGCGACGGGAAGAGAGGACATCGCACGTGGCGCGGTAAGATAATTAATAAGTAGGTCGCTATTACAGTTCTCGTCGAATTGGGTCAGAAGAATTGGGCGTTTGACAGTGGCCACATCCATTTTTGTTCAAGATAAATACTATTGGAACGTGTTCTGAAGTTTACTTAAATGAGCTATGTAAATGTCCTGTTTATGTCAATCAACGAAGAGAAAACTCGTGTAGAAGCACACATCCACCCAGATCAAGCTGAGAGGGACCTAAGCTCTGTCCTTCTGGAAAGCCACGTATCTGATCACCCACCTTACAATTCTCGACCTAAATGTCCATACCCCACCTTACCAGCTACTCTGCCTCCTCTAAGTCCTCTTACCTTCTGGTAACCGGAATCGGATCTCCTTTTGACCACCCTTCAAACAACCCTTATGACTTGACTCAGCGCTCGTGAATGAGCAAGCTGGTAAGCTGCGCTTGGCTTTCGTAGGACGCTTTAGTTTTGGAGATTACGATTGCGATTAGAGAAAGCATCGTCAGAGAAAGCGCTGGCGTAGGCTGATAAATACATACTATACTGCGTGCGATTTATTCCTTTCGCTTGCCACAGGACGCGGTGACTCAACCTGACTGCTAGGATGCGAGGGTGAGCAAGGGAGAGGGGGGCTGGGTTGGGCATACAACATTCGATCAACGACGGTCTATTGTCTGAGTCTAATCGGAAGCGCTAGACAGGGACGGACGGACGTCCATGTGTTTGGCTGGACATCTGGACAAGCCGAACTGACCATTGGACAAGCCGAACTGACCAGACGAAGCCTCGCCTCAGACAACGGCTGTCACCGCCTCCGTTATTGTAATCGTCACCGTAGCCAAGTAAGTCTCTATTTTGGAATTCCATTAGGCCTACTAGTAAAGGCAACGTTGGTTATACAGCATGCTTTCCTGGATATTTATTACGGGCAATAATATTGTGTTGCTTATTCATGTAAATAATCGAAATCTTTTTTGTCAACTTAATCGCAATCGGGCAATTCATGTATAGGTGCTATACTATTGGTAATTGTTATTGTGCCAGTAATCAAGTGAAATTCCGTGATTTTAGATATCGTTGCGGGAAAATAATGTAGTCGTTACTATGTAGATTCTCGATATAATTTCTCGTTAGTTTTTTTTGTTATTTCAGAATGCTGTTTAGCTGGCAATAGAGATCGTAATAATAACAAGTTAAATCTCTATCGTTGCTTTCTTCTTTTAACCAGCCGCCAATCGGTTCCACCTGGGTGAATAAGATGTCCGAGAACAGTCACTCGACCTCAGCGTCCTTCGATGGGCAGGACCACTTCCCTTCGTTTGCCGACAGGGCGAGGGCCTCGACCCGGGTCGTAGCGAAGAACGGCCTCGCCTCCCCAACGCACAGCGCCCACGCAAACTTCTTTCGGGCGAGCATCATGCAGATCACTCCCGACAAGAAGGCGAAGAAGGTGCGCTTCTACCGCAATGGGGATCGCTTCTTCAACGGCATGGTCTACGCCGTACCCCAGGAGCGCTTCCGAACCCTAGAGTCCCTCATGGCCGAGCTGACGGACAGCCCCATATGCGACCGTACGGTCCTCCCGAAGGGAGTCCGACACATCTTCTCTATGGACGGCACCCGAAAGATCGGGACGCTGGACCAGCTAGAGGATGGGGAGAACTACGTCTGTTCGAGCACCCTTGCTTTCCGTAGGGTCGATTACCCCATCAGTGGAATACCCAGCTGGAACGTCAATCCACAGACGAGCACGTCGTGGGATCGATCTCTGAACCGGATGGATGGAAATGGAGCTGGAAAGATGGAAGAGGAAAGGGACTTCATCAAGCCTAAGCTGATCACCGTCATAAGGAACGGAAGTAGACCGAGGAAAGCGGTTCGGATCTTGCTCAACCGGAAGACTGCCCACTCCTTCGAACAGGTCCTCAATGAGGTCAACGAAGCCATCAAACTGGACACAGGAGCCGTCAAGAAGATGTTCAGCACGAGCGGGAAGCAGGTCGGTTGCCTATGGAAACGAGATGATGATGCTAATGCTGACGATGATGATGACGACGACGATGGCGACGACGACGATGATGATGATGATGATGGTGGTGGTGGTGGTGGTGGTGGTGGTGGTGGTGATGATGTCGTCATCGTGCACCATCACCAACAGCATCTTCATCATCATAATCGTCGTCGTCGTGGTGGTGGTGATGATGATGATGATGATGACGACGACGACGATGATGATGATGGTGACGAAGTTGATGTTTTTTGATGGTGCACGATTACGACGGTGATGATGACGATGATGATGACTATGACGATGATGATCACGGTGATGTTGCTCTGCTGTTGTTTCGCTTTCGATGAAGTTGAGATTTTAATGAACTAGAGGCATTTAATCACAGGTAGGGATTTGAAGGGAGGTGAAGTTAATACTCAATACGCGAACACTCATCACTGTTTCAACAGTAAACATTCAAAGTAACACTTCTCACAACAGCTTTGAAATTTTCTCATTAAGTTCTATGATTTGGTCGCTCTGCAATCAAAAATCCCTTTTCCCTTGCATTACCTTTGCTACGGAAAAATTCAATCTTCTTCAAACATACACTGTTGACCTGCACCGGAGAGGGAAAGCGCGCTTGTATATTTACTGCGTCTGCGGACATATTGATTGCATCGTGGATTATCAAGAGAGACTAGTCGTGACCCAAGAGAGATTCCACAGTTTGCATTTCCCCCTTGAAGCCGTTCCCCATTCGCCAAGCGATGGCCTGTAATGGCACTATAAAAATCGGTCTCGTTTGAAATTTACGCACGCATCTCGTTTGACGACATCGTTTTCAAGGAATTCGGCCATTTCATTTGTGGGATTAAGGGATACATGGATGTAACCATGTCTGTAAATTTGTGCGTGCATACGTGCTTATGCTTTATGATACATGTATTTATGCAGAAGCAGTTGCCCATAGGCTGGCAAGCCGTATCTATGTCATTATTCTGACGATAATAGACTGAGCACTGAATGTAATGGACTGAACGAATTGCAATTGAAATCAGTAGCCTAACTTCTATTGCGCCGGTTTGTTATGCACAAGGCATCAACCGATGGTGCGTCAGAACAAAACCGTAATCAGGCTGATACCTAGAAGATCAGTAGGTAAGACAGAGAGGGGCAGTCTATAATGGATAAGCAATTTAAAAGATCAAGTTTTAATTGAGAACGAAATGATACGAGAGATTGACAAGAGAGATCATACACGAGAAGGGATTCTGAAATTAGAAGGTAGAATCAGCAACCGAAAAAGTTCTTTCACCAAGAACAGTATTTGATTTAATTTTGACTAGACCGAGGTAATCAGATAGCCTGGTTGAAGAATGATAATCCTGGGGACATTTCGTTCTCAATTAAACTGATATTAAGCATTGTGGCTGATCGGAAGTCACAGTTTTGTGCTATAAACTTAGAACCAAAATTGGAAGCTAATTCCTTGCTGAACAGGAGGCGAATGCAAAGAGTAGGCATAGAAGTTATGTGTTCATATTTGGATATTATTAGTTTTTATGGCTTTTACCAAAGAGCTCCGAACGCTATACAGCTTCAGAATGTTTGGCTTTTTGATACCAATAAAAGGCGAGTTAAAGTAATCTCCTGAACATCCATTCCATCTGTCAGCTGTCGATGCGAATCCGTTGGTTGTTTCCACGCTTGTGCATGGGCCCACCATTGATGACTCTTTTCAGCTAACTGTGCATAGTTTTGCTAATAGATGTGTGTTTATTTTTCACTGTGACCTTTGCTATCATTAGGGCCATTAAGGCCAGAGAGCGCCTTTGAGAAGATATCTCTAAAGGGCGCTATATATATTACATATATATGTGTCTTATTTTAAAATAATTTATTTAAAATAATTTATTTAAATAATAATAAAATAATAAAATTTTAAAATGATGTCTTATTTTGAGTAGGATAGCAACTACTGCGCCACTGCTTGCATTCCAGCAGTGCCAGTCCCAAGCCTGGAAAAAGGAGGAGGGTGACTCCAGTCATCTTTGCTATGGCACAGCGTCATAAACTGAAACTATACGAGGATTGCAAGCCATTGGGTTCCCAAATTGCGATGGGTGCGGTTTCTCGATAGACTTAAATAGAAGATATGAGAATAACGACTCTGTAAAAACTGAAGAGATAAATTAAAAGTAAAGACTACTGAAATAAGGTAATAGAAAAGACTGCAAAAAGAAAAGAAAAGAAAAGACTGCGAAAGTGAGGTAATTGAAAAGACTGCGAAAGTAAAGCTTAAAAGAATTATCAATAATCGATAAAATAAAAATCAGCAAAGATGTAATTAAGTAGCGTAAGTGGATTACTTGTAAATTTCGTACAGAAGCTGAGAAAAAAAAATTCTGCGCAGTTAGGTATTCGGCAAACATTCAGAGCCGCAACTGCTGATGAATGCTGTTCGTAGCGCCGTCAGATTTACGGCAAGGCATGTGTCCGCATTGATAATGGACTGTGGCTATTACTCGATTATGTTGTCTGTTTTTGCATCCGTTGTTTTAAGTCAAAGCTCCGGACGAAAACTCCGATATCACAGGCAATTTATTCAACGTTGTTCATTGCCAACGATGGATCAAATTATACCAATGATGGATAGTTAACTATTTTTTTGATTATTTATTGGAATTCGCATTAATTCGAATTTTATAATAATGGGGTAAGCATTTTAGAAGATCTGATTTATTAGAGTTTGAATAGGTATTCAACTTATTAACTATAATTAGTTGCTGACGTCAGAAAACAAATCGATAATGTATTTGACCATTTTGACGTTCAACGTGTTTATAATAAAATTGAAATTACGATGAAACTCTGATTTAAATGATCTTTGTTCAATTTGCCAGAAGCTAAGAATGTTATTGCTAAAAATCGCAATGGATAGGCCTACTACTTTGCTACTGGGTTCGATTGTGTAGGCCTATACATATATTGACATTTAAGAAAGTGTCATTTCAAAAGGCAATTCCTATATGTCAAGCATATCTGAAACACTAAATATTTGTTGATGGTCATTAATTAAGATTGAAGCATAATGCAGAAAGTAACTAAAGACTAGTAAGCTATAGGCTAAGATAAGCTTATAGGCAAGCAATGTAGAAAGCCAGACTTTATTATGAAATCTTAGATTGAATTAGACAACCTTAATTTGAATTGAGAATAACTAACATGTGGTAGCTATATGCTTCCAATTAGCTTCTAATCTACTTAAGGTTCTCCAATTAATTAGGTCAGACCTTTGGCTACACATCCCTGGCGGCAACATGCCATGTCGTAAATGTCACGGCTCTCCGAGCAGCAACCGCAACAATGTCGGCTCTCACCGACATAACAATTTAACGATCATACCAAGATGTCTCTTAAGCTGATGAAAGTCATCGTCTTGCTTTAGTACACTGTTCGTGACCGGTGTATTTGGAGGCCTACGCGTTTATCCATGATGGTGATGCGCCTTGCCCGAGGACAGGTCCATTGACTTTTATGCCATCTGAGGATAAGCTGAGCGAGTAATAATTTGTCCATGGACGTTACCCAGTGGCTTGAGGAAGATTCGTACACGTGACCCTACGATTACAAGGCATGGAACATACCGCAGCACCACCGCGTCCCAAGTCTAGTTATACTTACATGTTAAACCGAGTAGACAGAATAAGCTGACTAAACTACGCTGCATCGGAAAATTGATGATGTAACCTGAGATACGTATTATGGTAATGAAGGCAGCAAGACAGTTGCTGTTGACAAGACTCTATTTCTTAGCGAGAGTGATTGCCAACACCCTTCCTATTTATCCAGACTTTGGACTAGCATCACCAAAGTATAAAGCATTGTGGAGTTTGAAATCAAAGACAAAAGCTAGATGTCTAGCGTTTCATCAATCTGCCTGTCAGCCTTGTCAATCCTTCCGTCCTTCCGTCTGTCAGCCTTGTCAATCCTTCCGTCCTTCCGTCTGTCAGCCTTGTCAATCCTTCCGTCCTTCCGTCTGTCAGTCTTGTCAATCCTTCCGTCCTTCCGTCTGTCAGCCTTGTCAATCCTTCCGTCCTTCCGTCTGTCAGTCTTGTCAATCCTTCCGTCCTTCCGTCTGTCAGTCTTGTCAATCCTTCCGTCCTTCCGTCTGTCAGTCTTGTCAATCCTTCCGTCCTTCCGTCTGTCAGCCTTGTCAATCCTTCCGTCCTTCCGTCTGTCAGCCTTGTCAATCCTTCCGTCCTTCCGTCTGTCAGCCTTGTCAATCCTTCCGTCCTTCCGTCTGTCAGCCTTGTCAATCCTTCCGTCCTTCCGTCTGTCAGCCTTGTCAATCCTTCCGTCCTTCCGTCTGTCAGCCTTGTCAATCCTTCCGTCCTTCCGTCTGTCAGCCTTGTCAATCCTTCCGTCCTTCCGTCTGTTAGTCTTGTCAATCCTTCCGTCCTTCCGTCTGTCAGTCTTGTCAATCCTTCCGTCCTTCCGTCTGTCAGTCTTGTCAATCCTTCCGTCCTTCCGTCTGTCAGCCTTGTCAATCCTTCCGTCCTTCCGTCTGTCAGCCTTGTCAATCCTTCCGTCCTTCCGTCTGTCAGCCTTGTCAATCCTTCCGTCCTTCCGTCTGTCAGCCTTGTCAATCCTTCCGTCCTTCCGTCTGTCAGCCTTGTCAATCCTTCCGTCCTTCCGTCTGTCAGCCTTGTCAATCCTTCCGTCCTTCCGTCTGTCAGCCTTGTCAATCCTTCCGTCCTTCCGTCTGTTAGTCTTGTCAATCCTTCCGTCCTTCCGTCTGTCAGCCTTGTCAATCCTTCCGTCCTTCCGTCTGTCAGTCTTGTCAATCCTTCCGTCCTTCCGTCTGTCAGCCTTGTCAATCCTTCCGTCCTTCCGTCTGTCAGCCTTGTCAATCCTTCCGTCCTTCCGTCTGTCAGCCTTGTCAATCCTTCCGTCCTTCCGTCTGTCAGCCTTGTCAGTCTGTTTGTATGTCTGCCCTCCTTTTCTCTATCTGCATCACCGAACCGATCGCTTTACGTGTGAAATGTGTCGCGCAGACATGGCACAATAGAAGTCACTAATTAATATTGATATAAAAAGTTCTATTATAGTAACAGTAATAATGATAGCAACAGCAATGATAGTGATGATTTTGGGCTTCTCTGAATGTTAGTATATCGAATTTCAAAGTAAAACCTTTAATTTTATCAACCTCCTCGTCATGAATATTGCACGATATGAAAACATTTGGAGGTTCATACTGTGGCAGGAGACGCCAAATGCGATGTGTGAACACAAGCGGAGACAAACAAACAGAGAGGCAGACAAAGACATACAACCAGACAGACAAACCTAAATTTTATTCGGACAGAGAAAGGAATTGCTGAACGAAATAGAAAGTCGGAAGATTCGAATCTGTTCGTGCGTCCATCTCTGTCTGTTTGTCTGCCTGCATGTCTGTCTGTGTTTGTTGCCTGTGTGTATGTCTGTCTGTATGTCTGCCAGTGTATTTGCCTGTGTGTCTGTCTATGTGTCTGTCTGTATGTCTGTCTCCGTGTCTTTCTTTGTATGTGACACCGTCGATCAATATGTCACCGACGGACTGTTGAGTAATTGTGCTTCGGCTTTAATTACTTTTCCGTCATCAGCGCCATCCACTAGGAAAACAATATGGAAACGCCTGGTAACTGTCCACAAATTAAACAATAATACGCATTGACTAATTAATTTATTTGATTCAATTAGTTTTAGGGTATCACCAGACATTGTTAAGATCTGATATCATCCCGTGGTGCGTAATATTATGATATTTGACATGTGATGTCATTGGTGCTTTTTCTGGCGGAACGCGACGGAACGGCGTTCCGGCACCTTTTTTCAATTATTAAAATAATAAAATTGTGGTTGTTCAAAACTTTGGGATTTGATAAAAAAACTTTACGATTTCAAGTTTTACATTCTGAAGTTTACAACTAAGTGTTTAGAGTGTGATCACAGTGTCCTAAAATAAATTATTTTATTTAGCCAATTTTAGCGCAATTTATTCCTACAATACAGATGCGCTTCGGAACATTTTTTCTAGAAAAAAGGCACTGTATGTTATCATATCACATTAGATAGGCGGATTTTATATTGCGCTCGATAGCGTATGTACCGGTGGCGTTAAGAACGGTTACGAACAATTAAAAGGCAATGTATGACCGATTTTCCGCTTAGAGGCGCACCCTACTTGACTCCGGCAAAAGAGAGCAGTCTTAAGGTTGGAACAACACGTGTTGTCAGAGCACCAATCGAATTACTACCGGAAGTTCATTCCAGGTCCAGCAGCAGAGAAATCATGACGCTGCCTAATAATAAGTCCGTGAGCGGTTAACAAGATGCTCAGCCGTCAGTTTATTTACTTAACGCAATATCACATTTATATTGCGCCATGTGAGAGCCACTTTTTGGCTGCGATGCCAGTGAAGGTAGGCTTCAGTACCACGCCGCAACCTCGCCACCTGTCTGATAGCGAACGAGTTGGCGGAATATCCATTATTTACCCGTCATAGAGATGAGAGTCCAAATGAACGAGACGGTCATCGAAAGAGAAGTAGGCGTACTAAGGCGTATACAGAGACAATGAATTGGACGGATTGGTCTGATAGCTGGAGTTTGTTTTGCTGATAAATGAAGGATCGTGTCGTGCAGAAACTGCGGCCGAATCAGATGAAGAGGGTAGAGAGAGACTGTGATAGACAATTGATACGACACACACACACACACGCACAGTTAAAGGGAGACGGAACAACGGATAGAAGGATGCAAACAGAAATACAAAGACGGAGGAAACCTTGTCACGTGAAAGAAGGACATGAATCGACAGAAAACTGGAAAGTTACTGAGACTGTTTTGGAGATTTGCACTATATTGAATTTTGATGATTTATATAGCGTGAGCTAATGCTGAAAATGCGCTAATAGCAAGGGAGTAGGTTAATAAGTAAGTAACCCAAAACAAGTAAGTATTTTCTTTAAGAGAAACGTCTTCAATAGCACGCAATGTACAGACAGCGTTGTCTACAGACAGCATAAATTTATAGGCACATTTTGCGTTGACATAACAACTTTAAGGCCATGAGATAAATCATAAATCTGATGTGCGATTCAGACTCTTATAATAACAACCTGATAATAAATCCAGGTCGGGTTAAACCATCCAGCGAGGAACGACCCCATTATGAGCCCTTTGGCGCAGCTGATAAACCGAGGCATTAATCGGAGGAAGTAAACTTCCTAGAATGTTATCGAGGTTTGTAAGAATATACGTGGAGTGCGATACAGCAACACGATCGCATGACCTTGCATTGTTACACTTGTCACAAAGCGTGATGTCACCATCAGAGGAGATTGAAGTAAAGGTAGGGAAGGTAGAATGAAATTGGTGACCACGACTTTATTTAGCAAAGTTAGGCCCTTTGTAGTGGATGGGCTTTGTCAGATAATAAGCATTTGATGAAGCTTCGTGTTATGGAAGGCGGAGTCCGACGGGTCATGTGTTCCAGACCATACATTAAACAGTGAATGATGATCTGTTACAGGTTCAGAATCTGCAGGACTTCTTCTCAGATGACACTGTGTTCTTTGCCTATGGTCATGAAAAGTACTCACTCGATGATTTCGACCTCAGTTCAAACGGTTAGAGTCTCTCTATGTTTTTTTGCTCCCTCCCGTTGTCTTTATACCTCTTTCTCTTTCTCTCTGTCTATCTGTCTATATATCTGTCTGTCTGTCTATCTGTCTGTCCGTCCGTCCGTCCGTCCATCCATCCATCCATCCATCCATCCATCTATCTATCTATCTATCTATCTATCTATCTATCTATCTATCTATCTATCTATCTCTGTGCTCTCTTCTCTCCTTCTCTCTTTTTCTTTTCTATCCTCTCTCTTTCTCTCTTCTTCTCTCTCTTTCTCTCTCTTTTCTTCTCTCTGTCTCCTTGTTTGTGTGTCTGTCTCCAACCGAGACAGAGGTCTATGTCTGTCTGTCTCTCTCCGTCGGCTCAACAGTTACTTTCATCATTCAATATTTAAATCATTGTAGATTAAAGAAACAGAAAGAGGAAAGTGACATTTTATTGGCGTTGTTTTAGCCGAACTTTTTCCTTTTGCATTTAGAGATTCAGTTTATTAGTGCTTACAATCGATCGGTTCGACAGCAACAGATCGTTACCCTAAAGTCACCAAAGGCTCCAAGAAGAATCACTACAACACGCGGCAACGATGGTAACTGTAGTTGTATATATATACTGGCAAAGGCAAATGTAAATGTAGATGTGAAGGTATATGCAGATGTACATGTAAATGTAGATGTGAAAGTACATATACATTGGGCAGATACATGGTGACAATTACAACCGCTATTATATGCCGAGGCTATGAAAAAGAAGTCGCTAGTAATTCTCAATCTATGGCTGGCTATCTGTTCATGTTAATTTACATGTAAATATTTTAATGTACATTCATATGTAAAGGGACATGTATGTGTAAATGTATGTGTAAATGTTTATGTAAATGTTTATTAATGTAGGCTACACCTTGGTAGAAGAGAGCCTTAGCAAGCCTCATGCTAAATGATGTACACCGTCAGAGGACAAGTCAGACGGTGCAGCCGTCATGCTGCCGAGGCCAAGAATAAGAGGTCGCTAGTAATTCTCAGCCATGACTGCATCTGAGTCAGCTCAGCACAATGTAAATTGTGATTTTCTTGAAATTGCGCCATATAGGTGTCATTTCATATAACATTAAAATGCATAGCATATGATTTAGTGTAAGCTTAATTTACATTTCGCTTAGTATTCTGAATCCATTTATTACACATTAAAGACGTATTAGTTCTGTTTGATTATTGAACAGACAGTGGATCTGAAAAATCGTTTACTAGAATCCGCCAGAATCCGTCCCCACCTCAAAGTCCACTAAAGGTAATCCAATTCCATCTTTCAGAATATAATTGGATACTAGTGTGGCATGGTGACCGATTGGTTAGAGCGGTCGGCCAGTAACACGTAGAGTGCGGGGTTCGATCCTCGTCACTGTGTAGGGACCTTGAGCAAGTCCTTCGCGCACAATGCTCTGCATCACATCTGCAGTTGCGTCGTCGAGAAGTGTGTTCACATCTGAACCAATTGCAAGAAGGGCGATATAAAATTACAGTTGTAATATTGCATTGTATTATGGACTATTTATAAAATCTAATATTATTTGATGCAATATAATGAAATCCGATGCAGTCCCATTATATTTAACCTAACCTAATCTGACTAAATCATTGTAGTCTGTTCTGTGCAGGTATTATGTTCTATTCAGAATCAAATTACAATTATAGTTAGCTTCGTCTGATTTCTAACTCGTAAGCCACTGCATGATTACAAACATTGTATGATCGAATGATGATAAATTATTTCAGTTGAATTTAACTGTCGGCAGCCGTGCAAGGTTCCCATTATGCTAGACATCTAGTTCAACCAACGAACTAAGTATTATTTGATCACACGGGGATCTGGTCTGTTCGGTTCTAATCTATTCCTAGTCCATTATTTATCTTTGTATCCCAAGGCAGTCTCGTCGCAGGGCTGTTTATTATAGCTGTGTTTGAATACTTTTGTATTAAAATCTACATCTTTTGTTATGTTTGTAGTTCGTGTGACCATTTTCTATTTTCTTTGTTATTTTCAGATCAACAGTCGATATAAACAGAACAGTGTGCATTCGAGCGATGGCTCAGGTTAGAGAGTAACAGATTGAGTCAAATTATCAAGACATTATACATACATACATACATACATGCATACATACATACATACATACATACATACATACATACATACATACATACATGTACGTATACGTACATATGTAATATAGAGCCAAGACGATAGGCACGTCATTTATCTTGAGCCACAAGACACCAATGAGCTGAAGGAAACTGTTACGGCATAGAAAGTAATACAATGAAAATATCCTAGATTTCTCTGCGCTACATCAAGTTCGCTTTTCCACTATGAGCAGCCAGCAGGAAAGAGTGCATGCGAAGGCAGAGGTGAGATTGACAGACGAGATGGGAGGAAGAATGAGAAAGGCAATACGTTGCCAAATAAGGTAATCTAGGGATAGGGCATGGCAACACTACACTATATGCATCGGAATCGTGAAGTCAACATTTCTAAGGCGTTGCGTTGCCTGTACACAGGGCAGCGAGGGCACTGGCTTATTCACTAGCGCATCGCTATTTCAGTAAAGTTCTATGGTATTTTTATGCTGTGATAGTACGAGGCAGGACAATCAATTGAAACAAGTTAGGGTCATTAATGTCTTGGTGAGAGGTTACCTTACGATATAATACGATATATAGCTACATTTATTATGTCACAGAAGGAGACGAAGTGGAGCCGACCAAACTTCGCGTAAAATACAAAATCGGAAAAGTCATCGGAGAGGGAAACTTCGCTACGGTCAAAGAATGCGTCGAAAAGTTTGTCTGATATTCTTCACAATACATCTCCAACGCCCTACCTTTATTTCTCTCTGACCTCCATGGTCTTGACTCTATTTATTTTCGATTTCTATGGCCTTACCTCTACTTCTTCATCAAATGTAGGCCTACGTGCATAGCCTTACCCTAATTTCTTTCTTACCGTCATCGCCTTACCTTTTTTACCTCTATTAAACTTTCATTTTCATCGTTGTTGCCTCATATTCATTTCTTTCTTACCTTTATGGCCTTACCTTTATTTCTTTATCACCTTTGATGCCTTATTCGCATATCTTCCTTTTCTTTATGGCTTTACCTTCATTTATTTCCTTCTTTTATTTCCATACCATTATTTCTTCCTTACTTTGAGTGTCATACTTTTATTTCCTTCTTGCCTAAATGAGTTGACTCACCCATATACGTCAATAGCAAAGATTATTAACAGTTTTGATTGTTCATAACTCTACATTTTCAATAACATACTTTGGCATAATCCTGTCATAGTTTCTTAACCTTCCCATCGAAGTTACCCATGCATTTCTGTAATATATCACTCGCCAACCTTCCCCTTTTATATAGCCTTCTCTATCCTGTCCTGTTTCCTTCTCTCTGATCCTCTCCTCTTCTATCTTCCTCTCATCTCTCCTCTTCTCTTATTTTGTACTCGTACGTTCTATTACGCGTGATTGGTTTGAGGAAGATGCAGTAAACTTACTGAAATGGAAACAAGACCATCAATACGAACAAATAACCACTAAGTTACTACAAACTAGTAATAGATATCAATAATAGTATTAGAAACAGTGATTGATGTAATTTTTTATCTGTCATAATTATTGGGGGATACAATAAACACGCAATTAACTACTGATTAGTTTCTGAATTCTTAAATAGTTAACTACTAAAAAATGAATCATTGACTTATTATGGGTGCTTTTTCAGAGCGCGGAAACTGCAATTCGCTCTGAAGATTATTTACAAGAAGAAATGCAAAGGTCGGGAGGATACGATCCAGAACGAAGTCTCGATCCTACGAAGGATCAAACACCGGAACATCGTTCAATTGATCGAAGAATTCGAGAGCGATAGCACGATCTACATGATCATGGAATTAGTTACAGTAAGATGAGTTCCTTACGCTACGACGTTAACATGTCGAAAACATTTACAATCACGAGGGATCATCGTCCGAAAACGAAACAAATGATGCAATTAGTTAATTTAACAAAGAGAATGAATCCAATTACCCAAATTTAAAATTCCCAGCAAATTCAGAATTATGAACTGATGGCGGGTCCTGTACTGAAACAGCAAACACTTTGATGTTTATTGTTGGTATATACCAGGACAACGGTTTGATAACTTCAGACCCGTCTCTTTCATCTTTGTTTCTCCACTGCAGGCTGAATTTTGTGGAGATTACCAAAGCCATAGAAATTTACGGGGCTGCTCTGTCATTCATTATCGCAATCTTCAAATTTATGAAGCGCTACTGTTAAGTTATATGTAACGTATACAGAGGCGGCGATTTCGTTTGAGAGGTGGGGACACCCAATTAAAGGGGTAGAAAATGTGGGGGACAAACGTATAACTGTCCCCTCTCTGTAAAAGGCGAGGAGGACTTGAGGGGAACCCCCTGGGATCGCCACCTCTGAACGCATACTTGGAGATAACTGTGATTATAAAAGTCTGGATCAGTTCAGATCAGATTATTGTTTTTTTAAAATTTTGTGTGAAGTGCTGCATTCCTGCGTTCTAGGGAGGTGATCTGTTTGATGCCATATCAGCGTCGAGCAACTACACTGAACGAGACGCCAGTGGAATGCTGTTCAACATCGCCAGCGCCATCGACTATCTACACTCCATTGGCATCGTTCATCGAGACATCAAACCAGAGAACATTCTGGTAAGTCAATCATTCAGTCAATCAGACTCCAATCAATCCATCAATTAGTCAATCAATCAATCAGTCAGTCAGTCAGTCAATTAATACATCAATCATTCACTAAGTCAGTCAGGAAGGGTGTAGAGTAGACCAGTCAGTTATTTAGCTATTGGCCCTACATGTAATTTGTCCGATGCGCCTATTGTATATATATGGACACGGATCAAAACCACCTGACTCTAATCAATCCATCAATTAATCAATCAATCAGTCAATCGGTCAATTAAACTTGAACAAAATGTGCCTTTTCAAGAAATCTATATTTACTCAAAGGCTCTACCAGTTCAACCTCGGGCGAAGAAGACCGACTTCGGAGTCGAATAGAAATGGGATAGATAGTTTATAGGCTAGAGCCGATGATCTAATGGAAGGGCATTTCAAGCAGTCGTGCCCACAGCCAAAAAGCATGATATTGCATCATGGAGGTCCGAGAGAAATGGATAAGAAGATCCTCAACTTAAATGCGTTGCTTACTCTTTTTTACCCATTCATACCTTACCGTTGAATTCAACGTTGGAAATTAACCGGCGCCCTTTTGTCGGCGCCCTTTTATCGGAGCTCTTATATCGGGGCTCTTATATCGGGCGCTCGTTTTTCGGGATGTCCGTTTTGATTATTACTATCGCATATCGTTTAGCACTGCTTCACTTTGTCTCATCCGATCGTACATTAACACATTCTAGCCAAAGCTCCCATGTCTTTTTCATTCCTTTACCATGGCTTCTACCTAGCCTTACCTTACCATACCCTAATTATCCTAAGCTTGCCTTTCCTTACCTTATAACTGTGCTAATTAATTTAACCTTAGTTTACTGTAATAATTATTATAGGAAGCTATCGCATATACCTTGAGATTCTTGCCTCACCCTGCAGTAGTACGCTAACTTACCATGTCCTACTTAACCTATGTTAGCTCGCTTTATCGTGGCTTGCCTTGTGTCAACTTAAAATTATCGATCTTAGACTTGCCTCGCCTTGCCTTGAAGTATACCTTAACTTACTCTAACTTAGGTTCAGGAGATGCCGGACGGAACGAAGGCCTTGAAGTTGGGGGACTTTGGTCTGGCCACTGAGGTCCACGGTCTACTCTACACCGTCTGTGGCACTCCCACCTACGTTGCCCCTGAGGTTCTCGGCGAAGTTGGGTACGTCTAATATCAATCTGAACTTAGAATTTCTCTTGCATCGTTTTTAATTATCCTGGGTGGCTAACTGGATATTCCATACTTATTCACAGTACTTAATGAGTAGTACATCTATTTAGAATACTGTATCTTAGGTATGCGCTTTTGCTAATTACTTATTATTAGCTACTTTGTTGAACCGCTGTAGATACACACATGCACACATACACACATGCACACATACAAACGTGCATGCACGCATACAAACGAACAGACACATAACGCATACATGTATTGCATTAATTTTTGGCTGTGTGCAGATACGATGTGAAGGTTGACATCTGGGCAGCTGGAGTAGTAACTTACATACTGCTTTGCGGATTTCCGCCGTTTGCCAGGTAAGAAAACCAATAATCTCCCTCCATAATTCTTGAATTAATTCCTCCCTGGTAAGGAGTCAGTCATTTCAAAAGTGTACTGAGATCTTAATCCCAATCTGACACTCCCTGTCTTAACCTAATGCAACAAAAGAAACCTGAACAGAGTTGCATGCTGCACATAATATATGTTCAATTCCATCGCCTTTTGAATATGCGCCATCCTACATGTATATGCATGTGTGTATGTATGCATGTATGTGTTTATGCATGTATGTATGTCAGTGTATACTGTATATTTATGAATGCATCTGCCAGTTGTTTCATTATAGGAACCTTGAAGAACTCAGGTAGACCAAGGCTTAGGGTGTTTCGTATGATAACGTTGGTCTGTTGTTCTTTTTCAGTGAAACAAACGATCGTGAAGAACTCTTCGACAAAATACTCGAAGGGAAATTCGAGTTTGTATCACCGTTTTGGGATCACATATCTAGTTCCGCCAAGGTATGGCACTTCGAAATCTTGTCTCATTTCGAAATCTTAGCCATGTTTTACGTTGAAATGTTACTCTTGTCTTATGGTATCTGATGTTTATTTCAGTTGTCGTGCCTCCATAATACCTTATATGTCACATATCCCATTTCTGACTATATGCCATACCTTACATCTCATCTACAACCTTGGATATTCTCAGCATACCTTCTGTTTCCTTCTTAGTTCATCACAGTTGACCCTCCTATGACTTACCTTATCTGTTCTTACTTTACCGTCTTTTACCAAACCCAGTCGTTCCTTACCTTGCCTTGCATCACCGTAAGTTCCCTTACCTGCTATGACCAAACTTAGTCTTACTTTTATTGCTCCACATTATGTAACTTTACAGTACGCAGATACTGCTGAGCGCTTAATTGCTGTGTTGCCATGGCATAGGAACTGATTACCAGCCTCTTGGATACAGATGTTGAGAAGCGTCTATCAGCATCCGAGCTGCTCGTTCATCCGTGGGTTGCTGTGAGTGATAAGATGAATATTCACTTTGTATTGTCATCATAATTAATCTTTTAATTTGCAGATTTATTGTTTGATTGATTTAAAAGAATTATATTAAGAAGACCTGCCTTAAGAACACAGAGAAGTGCAGTTACAAGAGAATACTAAGAAGAACCACCAAAATAAGTGCAAGAACAAGATAGTATCAGTATTACAAATCTTGTAACTAAACGATTCGAATTTGATGTTTGTCTGAGCGATTATCTAATCACTCAGCCTAATCTCTATTCGATTGGAATTAGCTACTGAAAGTGTCTATTCGATAAAAATTAGAAGTAGCTGTTAACCTAATCGATTAGCTTCTCGAATTGAATAAAATTGATTATTTACCCATCTCCGAAGAAGAGTATAAAAAACGGTAGGGGGTTCAGCAAAGAGTAAAAAACAGCAAGAAAAGCATTGAGATAATGTAACTAGGCTACTAGATGAACACTTTGCTATTGTTGTTTGCTGTTATTGTGGTTTTTGCTGTTATTGTTGTTTTTGCTGTTATTGTTGCTATTGCTGTTATTGTTATTATTGTAGGATGACAGCGCAGCTGGCGATGAAGACCTTCATGTTTCTGTGGCCAACCGAATCGTTCAGTTCGCTAAATCAGACAAGAAGTACGTGGCCACCAAGCAGCCAGGAGTGGCAGTGATTACGGTCAGTCGTCCAAGTATCTCTCTTCTTCTGATCTACTACCCTGCCCGGCCGACTTTGCTTTAAGGTTTTGACTGAGTAATTGTGGTTCACTCGACTTAACCTACAGCCTTAAATATTGGTAAAGCCAACCTCAGATCACGATTTTGACTGTCCACCAAACCCTGCCGTAAGAGTCAGTGTCTGTGAAGAAGTTCACTTAGATACAGCAACACACATCTGTCAGATTCTAATATAAGTGCATTCATGAGATATATAAAATATAATCGTTCAGATACAAATGCAAAAGTGAAAGAAACGCATACATACCTACATGAGCAATGCATACAAATATGCACCTCTGCACGATCACCTAGTCATTTAACGTAATGCAATTAACAATTTGCTAAACCGTGGTTTAGAAGTGTGACAGTTAATTCATGTAGACTTGGAAGTACCTGTACTTATCTTCTTTTATTCTGCATTTTAAGTATCTTAATCAATGTTCTTTAATCGTATGAGTGGTTCCCTTCTGTGTATTTAAAGTTTGTCAACACTTTTCACAGGAATTAATAGATTGTGTACTGCTCTTACTGCAGGCCACTGCCCTTGACAAAGGCTCCAGGTTCTTTCAAGGTCGCAAGAATTTCCAGTGCATCTCTGGAAGCGATGAAGTATTCTAGGAGGGAACCAATTACCATGGCTATGTTCGTCTCAAGATGCAGCAGCAGCAGCAGGCTATTGTCAGTCTTTCTACATGCAGAGGAAGAAGTGACATATTGTTATTGCCTCCTAAACCGACGCTGGAAAATTATGTCTGTCGTAACATGGTTTCACCTCAGCTGAAAAACTCTTCAACCTAAAAAACCTATGGAATAACTACCATCTGAGGGTTGCTATTCACATACATGTGTAATTTAGTTGTTACCTTACATTGCCTCTACAATTATCTGATTATACATCTTTCTATTCCTATGCTTGGATTCCATTCTATCCTTTTTGTTACATATTATATTTGATTGTTTAGTAATCAAGATGACGGTCCGCATCTCGGATACAGAACCTTATACATAGAGCTGAAATAATGGTTCAAACATTTTGCATTCCATACCGTACATTTATATTCATTTCATTCCTTGCCGCGCCGGGGTCGGGAGCGCTCCCGAGTAGTAGCCTTGAAGGGGCGCTATAATAATTCCGTAATGAATGAATGATGATTTGTCATACCTCATCGTTGATAATAAATAATAATCACTAATTAACGGATAAACCCTTTTAATTGCTGATGAGCCATACATGCTGAGAATATCGTTGATACAAAGCGACTGCAGAGGTAGAGAAAAGCGTTCTAATATTTGCAATTTAACGTACAGTTACAACAGCATAGACTTGTCTATTTGGCAATTATATACTGGACGTCTTTTATGTGTTTAATATAAAGTGGATGCGATAAAGATACGATTTTTTGTTGCGCCCGCGCTAAGTCTGTTGCTCCACCATTTCAAGTCCAGATTTTTTATGACTATTTTTGCTTGACTAGATTATGCACTGTGTTCAATTGTCCGATTATTAGTTTCAAATCAGGTGCCAATCGTTATTTTGTGTTTATCGCTATATATTTTTTATCGTGGAAAGTTATCAGTTTTGTTTTTTAGATGCTTTTTACGTCAAGGAGTTTTTCTCGCCGGGGTTCAGGTCAAATTTACCACAATAATAAAAATTGACATCATAAACGTCACGAATGTTGAAGGTTTTGAATTGTATCGGGATGACTGAAACGTTGAATCCGCCCAATTACACTGCAAGCTTGACAGTTTATTGTAGCTAAAATGTCAATTTATACATGATGCTTGGTATCAAAGCCCAGTTGTATTAGAGAGGCCTATGTAAGAATCAAACGACTGTCTTTTTAATCAATGACTGTTAAGACAAGGCTGCATTCAGCACTTAATTTGTAATAGGTAAATAAGCAGTTGGTCCCATGTAGGCCCTACAATACGGCAAAAATGAAAATGAATTATTGAGGTTTTGGATTACCCTAAGAAGTAGCGCTATATGAAGATAATTATGGTGAGAATGTGACAATATTCTAATTTTGGCTCAATATACCCTACAGGTGAGCCAATAATGTGGGATTACGTAGTTGGCATAGCATAAGTCCATATGAAGGGTATAAATGGGGCCCATGCAACAAAAAGAAGACATGTTACAAAGTCTTATTCTTGCAATTATCTTCATCATAAGTCGTTGCCGCTGGTAACGGTTTTACTTGAAGCAGCCATGCCCAGGTCCATTAGATTATTATTTAATCTTATGACTTCTGTAGCATATAATAGTATTATTATATCAGACTGGAATAAATTGATTGAAGTTCTGTACCAATGAGGGAATGTTCGCCATTTTTCATGTTGGAGTAGGTTTATAGAACTCCCACAGACACAACTTATTACCTGAACAAAGTTCCATTGATTGCTGCTTGGTACTTTTTACTTGACTAACCGCTGGCTAACCACCTTTGCAGGCTGTGCTAGACAAATATTCTATTGATAGATATGTGCATTGTGGATACTTAAATTTTTTATCTAGTATATTTAAGATATTAGCTTCTATTCACTTATAGAGGTTTACATAAAGGCGTCTGGTTTACCAATGGTGGGCCAAAGTGAATCTTTTTGTGTTAATTTTTTATAAAGCATTATTACGGCCACAAGGCATATTGTTTATGTCCATTCATTAGCAAAAGTTTCTTGAAGCTACAGTGATCAATATAAAGGATGTGGCTTCTTTCGAGAAGTCTATTTACGAGGGTACTCTGGCCAACTGAAAGTAGATGTTAGTTTTCAAATAGAGCCGTTATGTGGCGTGCGTTGCATGTCCCTCCGTGTGATGAAAACTCCTTGGTTAAGGCGTTGAAACTGCGCCGATACTTTTTGTGCCTTGGTTTCTTAGTTGTCTGTGCATGTAAATAAGGATTTTAGTTAAAGTAATAGACACCGATACCTAGAGACGGAATGAGACGGGTACAGAAAGGCATGTTAGATAGTGGAAGAAAACAAGGAAGTGTGTGAGAAAAAACGAGAGAGGGGCAGAGAGAGATAGAGAGAGAGAGAGGCAGAGAGAGACATACAGACAGAGACAGACAGACAGAAACAAACAGAGACAAACAGAGAGAGACAGAGAGGGAGAGGTGAAACGAGCGAATTGTGGTAGAGAGACAGATGGTGATAGAGGAGGAGAGGGAGGGAGAACAATATAGTCTGAGAGAGAGAGAGAGACAAACAGACAGAAAGACAGAGAGAGAGAGATGGAAGAGTATACAAAGGAAGACATAGAGATCCTCTGGGTCAGAGACGGACAGAGATGAAGAGGAGAATTTTGAGCGTTGGAAAGAGATAACGATGAGAGAAGTAGTGAGAAGAAGAGAAGGCTAGGAGGCATATAAGGATACTCAGAATATCAGGCAAGAGAAGGCCACAGTGAGGTGAATGAAGCACTAGAGTTAGACATATACAGACAGATAAAGAGACAGACAGATAGATCGATAAATAAACAGACAGATAGATAGACAGACATACTTTATAGACATAGGTCTACATGTTTCTTGTTCTGGTATCGTTCTTTTAAAAAAATCTGAGTTTTTACAGTTTTTTCGAGTTGTTTCTTTCAAATGTTTCCAAGAACAGAGTCGATCGCTTCTTGTTTTTATAATTGCAAACATTTACATAATGAACTATGATACAACATTTTTAGCGCCAGTGTGCCACTCCTTTCACGCGTGGTCGCAGTCGGTTTATACCTTATAAGAGCTGAACTTGTAATCCAATTAATATGAGTTCGATGCCTGCTGACGGATTTCGTGGAATGACTTACGATACTCTGACAGACTTAATGTTACAATTTCATCTACCTTATCTCATCTTAGCTCAATATAGCTCAATTCTACATGCATAGCTTAGGCTGCTGCACTTCATGTTCTACGTGACCACTGCTAAGTTATATTTATCTTTTTCAAAGCGTTTCAGCCGTTGGCTGAATGAGCTTCGTTATACTGATCAGAAAATAGTTTGGTTCTTCAGCGCCATCGGTTGATACCTTGTGAACAATGGACGGGCGCTACAGAATTTACACACTACTAACAATAACCTCATCTAAATACTTCTATAGTGCCGTTATTTTAGTGCGCAGGGCATCAATCTATGGCTGTTTTAAGTGAAACGGTCGTTGAAATCGTGCGTTAATCCAATTTCAAAGATTCTGAAAATATAAGAGTAGTGGCACATGATATAGTCACCCGAGACAGTCACGGATACGAAGTGGTTAATTGGCATCTTCGTGTTTCCTAGCCTCGGCATATGAAGACGAGATGCCAGTCCTCTCCACCGCCCGGTGTCCTCTAATCATATACACACCACCTCTTTACTTGCAAAGGCTTCCTTGGGATCTTCAACACGCTGCCTTCTTGTTGTTCTGCGCAAGCGCTCTGCCACGGCCCAGTCGCAGAGCTTTGCCTCTGTCTCTGTCGGTTCTTCAGCCTAGAACTGTCTTTCAAAGTTTCTGCCCCTGGAGCAACCGACCCTCTCACCTTGCCAGTTTCGGAGACGCTACTGATTAGAGCGGCGCCATATAAATAACTGATTACATTACATAACATTACTGACACGGTCTTTGTAACTGCTGAATTCGCTAATATAGGCCTACTCAAGAGCAGAGGAATCTTTGACGCTCGGCCCTTACCGGGAATCGAGCTCTGATAGTTGGCTTTAAACGTCCTCTCGATTGAAAGTCCAGTACATTAATGACATTGTTGACTCTCGTTGTGAACTAATGCAAATCCAGCATGCCAGGCAAAATGCTAGATCGTAGTCTGGTATGGTACCGAGATAGAGATTTAAAAATTGACTCTAAACTGTAACATTGATGTATGTTTTGGTCATACATGGTTAAGTTCTGTTAAGAAACAATTATGTATTAAGATTGTTCTGGAAACACAAGTGTTTACTATATTATGCCAGAATCTTCGGTCAGTCACTTTTGTGATGTTATCACGAAAGTGACTGACCACAACAAGTCACTTCACTGTGAATTTAGGCCACAGTTACTGTGGCATTTTATTAGTTTATTTGACGCAATATGGCGGCAAAAAAATAACAGGTCGTAAAAATCAGAGAAATGTCTCTTGCTGTAACAAAATTTTAATATTATTATCGTGATAATTAATGTTCCTTTGAAGTATTTGTCATTTGGTAAAGAAAACTTTCTGAGCGTATGTTTGACGATTCAGAATATGACGCGCAAGATACGTGTCACCCAACAAGTGGTCCAATTGTCCAAGGTCATGGAGTCCGTTCAGTAAACTCGAGTCATCGATCGTTGGATTGCAGACCTAGCGTACTACTAGATATAAATCAGTAAAATATACATAATAGGGCTTTCTCAATTGTGCATCCCAGTGTTTGGAAATGGAATAGCCTCCCATCTGAAATGGGCTCTCTTCCGCGAAACCTGTCTAGTTCTGTCTATAAACTTCTCAAGACCATCCCCTTTGATTGTGCGTCGATCGGGATCGCCTTTGAATAGTTATCTGTAAGAGGCGCTATATAAATTATATAGATAGATACATAAACGATTTTTAAACATGCATTTGTGCATATATATGTATATATATATACATGTTCTATGTGTGTGTCTTTATAGACAAAGAGAGAGAGAGAAGAGAGTGGGAGGTAAAGAGAGGAAAGAGAGAAAAGAGAGTTACACACATGGGCATACACACACATACACACACACAGAGAGAGAGAGAGAGAGAGAGAGAGAGAGAGAGCATTATGTTAGAAGAGACCCCATATAGAACACGTGGAGCCAATGTAACAAAGAGAAACTCATACTGTGGGATAAATATGGAGCCATCAACATAAATAGGCCCATTTGTAGGACAGGTGGAGATGTAAAATATATCACGACCTTTTAAGACGCTTTTGAGGATCTCTCGATAACGTCAAAGAATGACTGATCTAAACAGGTTCTACTTATAAAGTCAACCAAAAATGTACCTAAGCCGTTATAGTCCCTACCTTGAGTCATGCGAGACAGTAAATAGCTTCGATTCTATTTTAATGTCCGTCCATATTAATGATTCAATTGAACTCTGAGCGGTTTCAATGAGCGCCAAGCTGTTCAGCGCAGCTACTTATGCGACTCGACGGTCCATTCGGTAGCGCGCAGAATATGAAATCCAACGATTGTGGCTGCTGATTTAACAAATTAACTATAGATGTGTATGCTCCATTTAATGGCTAAGTTCAGGCAGTAGTGTATTGCATCGACCGTGTACACATTTTTCGTGGTACTTCAATGTCTTGTTATGAGTTGATTACGAGATGCAGCTAAGGACTTCATAAAACGCTTATTTCTTATACAACACTTTGTTGGGTTGAGGTTTACGGCCGTGAAACACATAAAATTATTGTGTTGTGGCCCCACTGAGGGCGAGTTAGATGTAGTCATTAAGCGGCATCATAAGTACACCCTTAAAACTGGAATCTTTTAATTCCGTGGTGGGTGCATGGCGGCTCTTCAGCTGGTCTTTCTCTCTGTCTGCTTGACATCTTATCTCTGTCTTCTGTTGCTTTCTGTGCCTGCCTGTGTGACATTCACACATACTCGTTCTTTCCTTCTCTATTTCTTTCTTTCTTCTATTTCTAACTTTCTGTCATTCAATTTTAATTACACTCGTTAACTCTGTTTCACTGACTCTGTCTCTGTTTCTCTGCATCTCTCTTTCTCCTCTTTCTCTTTCTCTCTCTCTTTCTTTAGATGTATCTAGGCATACAGAACATGTGTGCCTCTTTCCAACTCTCGCTCTCTCTCTCTCTCTCTCTCTCTCTCTTTCTTTCTCTCTCCTTTCTCTCTCTCTCTCTCTTTCTTTCTTTCTCTTTTCTCTCTCTCTCTCTTTCTTTCTCTCTCTTTCTCTCTCTCACTCTCTCTCTCTCTCTCTCTCTCCCTCCCTATATCTATTTCCGTATCTGTTTACCTCTATTTTACACCTCTATTGTTTGTCTATGTTCCTGTTCTCTATGTCTTTCTTTCTTTCTTTCTGCCTGCCTGCCTGTCAATCAGACTCTAACAATTTATCGACACTGACCACGTACATTCTGCACTCGTCTGAAATCCATTCTCGGATTAATTCGTGTTTTCTATGAGAACGAATCATTCTCAAGATCGAACTGATTTCGTATCTGTCTATAGAACGAAACACGAGTTCGTTAGTTTTCTAAACGTTACGGAATAAGTATGATTATTCTATCATAAGTACATTCCCATACTATTAAGTCTTAGAGGGTATTAATCGTACTTGGCGCGAGGAGAAATATTTCTAATCGGTAATTAAGTGTTTCAAGTGAGTACTTTAATCAATTCTTCTCCCATCATCTCATCATCATCATCGTCGTCGTCGTCGTAATCGTCGTTTCTGGCTCTAGGCAGAGAACCAATTGCTTTCAAATCGACATTTAATATCGATAGAAATTCATTCATTACGAAAATTAATATAGCGCCTCTTCAAGGCTACTGCTCAGAAGCTCTCGACCAAGGCACGTCTGAAAGAACAATGATTTAAGGCAAGTATAAAAAGAGTCTTGAGTGGACCCTGGGGAACAACCGCAACGCCAACGGAAGCGTGTTCCGGAGCGAGGGGAAAACCACTGAGAAATATTCCAACTGTTACCTTGTCCCATGTTGTGGTTTGCATATGCCATGGTTATCTTTTGTCCCTTGTTTGTTATGAAGTGTATGTCTTGGATAAGTTCAGCGCCCCCAAACGCCATGACACGTTATGTGCAAACAATTTAAATCACCGGCACTATATCAGACTCAGGTCTACAAAATACAATAATAATAATAATGATAATAGTAATAATAATAATAATAACAATGATAAAAATAATAATAATAATAAAAATAATAATAATAATGAAATAACAATAATAATAAAACAATAATAATAACAAATTATAATAATAATAATGACAATAATAATAATAATAATAATAATAATTATAGTAATAATAATAATAAGAAGAAGAAGAATAATAATAATAACAACGACAATAATAACAATTGTATCAGTAGCTTTTATTTCTAGGAATATTCGCTGTTGTGTGTATCGCGAGGCCTAATTTTAAAAAAATAAACGTATCAGCCTTAGCGTTGATTTTGTTAATTCCAGAGGAATTGCACTTACCTCAGATAAATAATAATAATAATTTGTTATTATTTTTAAAAAATGAGATTGTATATGATAACTGCGAAATAATTTAATTTGTCGCTTGCTTCCAGATACTGTAGCTTTGTCAAAGAGGCAACATTTCTGCGACTAGTTTTATTAGTGAACATTCTGGTTACATAGGTATACTTGGTTTGTCCAGTAATCACTGTTAGAACCTTCTGTCTGGTTATGGCAGCGGTTCTCAACCTGTGGGCTGCGACCCCTGCGGGGTCGTCTTACGATTTGCCAGAGGTCAACTTCAGAAAATAAAAATAAACGGGTTTAGCCTTGAGTTTTCAGCTTATATATAATATTTACATAATCTTAATAATTTATTACACGAACTAGATTTCTACTACAGTGATTTTAATTAATTTTTACTTATTTCTTTTACTATAATTCATTTAAAAAAATTATTACCAGCAGCAAATTTTAAATTTTTCTGTTAATTAAAGATTGATTATTATGCTGTTATGCATGAGGTGTATGGGTTATCAAATGGTATGAAGTCAAATGCATGGTAGTAAAAACCCGGTCAAGACAATAACCCAACACTTTTAATAGCTGGGAGTCACCACACCTTTGCAAATATTTCTAGGGGGTCGCAGGGCTAAACAGGTTGAGAACCACTGGGCTATGGCTACTTGTATCTATAAAGATCCTAAAGCCACTTCTATTCATATTTGTCCCAGACATTGTAATTGACATGCTGGCTACTCAGAAAACCTTTGGAGAGATCAACGCTGCATTCGACATGAACGTAGACAACCCAAGTCTAGCGAACGGTCACTGCCTGAGGTCATCCTCACCGACCAATTGCAATCACAATCACGACCTGACGTCATCCACAGACTTCAGCGTCGACAGCACCGTGACGTCGGCGTCCAATCCTTTTACGGCTTGCAGCGCAATGCCATCGACAACTTCCATGACGTCATCGTCCGGTAATATGGTTCGTCGAAACAATACGTCATCGTCAATGGAGAATCGCAATTATAACGCGAAAGAATCGTCTGCTTTTGATGGTCACGTGACGTCTCTCCCGATCAGTGTGACGTCATCTTCGTCAATCTCTCTTGGTCGAAACCAAACGACATCATCGTCCAAATTTTCCGGCGACCACCCTAAGATGTCGTCAGTACCAACTCTCCTCGACGCAGACGAGATCCCAGAGGGTAGGAGGCGAGGGTTGCATCGTCTGGGGAGCAAACTGGCCAGGGTCTTCTCCCCTCGACGGGCTCTTGACGAGTTGTGCGACGTCATGTTCTGGCATGACGTCATTGTCGAGACTGTGCTCTGCATGTACTACGAATGCCTCATCATCTGGATCTCAGTCACCTTCGACAAGAACATCTACAAACCGTCAATCACTCACTTTGGCCTCTACGCCGGATTCTTCGTCTTCGTCTGCATCGAGGGCTGGGGCCCCCTCTGTGGGGCCTCCGTCAACCCAGCCAGAACCTGGGCCGTCTTTCTCGCTGGAAGAATGACCTTCATCAAAGGTTGGCAGCCTCACCTGATCGGATCTGGTCTATCAATGCTAATCCAAATAAATCCAGTGTAATAAAAATTTTATGTCCAATATTCTTATGTTCAAACATTCATTGACTCGACTCCTCTCAATGCTTCGATTCCTACTTCATTCTGCTTTATTCATTCACCATCATCATTCAGTTAGTCTTGAGCTTAATATCAATTTAATCTACTATGATCGATCTGCAATTGTTTATGTTGCTCCTTTATCGATATACAAAAAGCATCTATTCACTCAGAAATATCTAATCTAATCTAATCGAGTTCAGTCCAGTCCCATCTGCATTTGTACAGACTCTATAGCACATGTTTTCTAATGTATTTATTTATGAAAACATGCACGATTATCTGTTTGCAGGTAAATTTGTATGAGTGTACGTATATGTACGTATGTAAATGTGTATGTATGTATAGTATATTTATGTAGCCCTCTATTTATTTATTTATAACCGTGACTATGTATTTTGATAGCATCCCAAGACACAGAAAAAATTGATATGCAATCATATTATAAGCAATGGAGTCAATAGGGAAAGATAAGCTATACAGAGGAAAATATAGTCATGCTGGCGGGGTCACTCTTTTATCGAATATACATCTGAAAGCTTGTTACGTTTGACGGTTTGAACTGGAAAAACTATTGTTTATCTTAACCAGTAAACTAAATTAAACGACATAGTTAAAAGTCGGTCTTACGCACGCATACGTTGGGAGGTTGAGCGATCAAATATTCACGTAATCTATGTTTAAGGAGACAGTTATTTAGCACAGAGAATGCAACGGTAAGAATCGCGGTAATGGTGTCAGAAGAGTCGGTAATACCTGCTATTACCTCTTTGGGTAGTACCGTAGACATATCGGCAAGAGCGGGAAATACCGCGGTAACGATAATAGCTTTTTTCTTGCTACCATGAACTACTTAGGTCTGCACAAAATGTCGTATTGTCGTGCGATGTAATTAGAATCCTTGAATATTCGACATATTTTCAACTTCATAGGTATTTTGCATAAAAACATAAGTTTTAAACAGAACGGACTGAGCATTTTCATCCAGTTATTTTTGAGAGCGGGGTAGGATGGAAATAGACCTGCATGGTGGGGATGGAATGGCTAGGAGCCTGACCTTGGGATGATGAAGTGAGGATGGAGACAGACCCGCGGCTGGAATGGGGTTGGAAATCTCTATAATAGGGAGCGCAATTCAATCGAAACTCTATTCAAGCCTATTTGGACCAGCCTTTTTAATTGAAAACTTTCTGGTATTTACTCAAGAATTGACAAATGCATAAGGTTTTAAGAACTTAGATCTGTTAAAGGTACAAAATTATAATTGAAGACTAATGGAAATTGTTGATTTTTGTACTTATACGTGAATCCTTTAGTCTGATATATTCCTCTACTTAATACCTATACTATACATGATTGTGCGCAGATAATATCCTAATCTCCACACGTATGCATGCGTATGCATGTAGGTCCCCTACATGCATACAAGTGCAGATGGGACTGGACTGAACTCGATTAGATTAGATTAGATATTTCTGAGTGAATAGATGCTTTTTGTATATCGATAAAGGAGCAACATAAACAATTGCAGATCGATCATAGTAGATTAAATTGATATTAAGCTCAAGACTAACTGAATGATGATGGTGAATGAATAGACCTGCATGCATGCATACATTCATAGATTATATATGCACACTTAACAATATCGCTAAGGATGCATGTAGGTCCCCTACATGCATCCTTAGCGATATTGTTAAGTGTGCATATATAATCTATGAATGTATGCATGCATGCAGGTCTATGCGTGCATTCATGAATTTATTGATGAGACGTTATAGAGTTATGACACTTGCATGTTAATAAAGTAGCTGGCTACATTTAAAGTGTGCGTTTAAAAACCTCAGCTGATCGATATATTGTTACATTGTTGACGTTGCTATTTATGTATGGGGCCATTTATATAGCGCCTTAACACCCAAACAAAGAGACAAACCGAACTACCAGACAGATGCGACGAAATATTGATAATGTTTCCTACATGAACTGCAACGTTATGAATAACTATTAACAAAGGACGAGTCCAGCATGATGGTCTAATGCGCGAGAGGGTATGGTACACCGCATCGAAAGCTTGAAAACATCAACAACATAGTAGAGTATGTTGGTGAACAATTGAGTGTATAAAAAATATAGTGTATTGCAATATAATTATAAGGTGAATTTCGATAGAATTAAGTGTATTATCACAGAATAGAGTGTATTGCTATAAAAATAATATGCCAGTCTTTTGCAGTCGAATGAAATGTATTGAAATACACTACAGTGTATTGAAACATGACAGGGTTCAATTATATCCAAATAATTACAGCAGTAAATAAGTAAGACATAAATACACTGTCGAGTATTGGACTCGTAAAAATTAATGCCATGCCAACTATTACGATAATAAGTACTTAACTTAGGTTGAGAGGGGCTAGATTGTAAACGTTGCTGTTAGAAGTTATAATTATTTCGTCTTGATGTTTTAACTGTTCCACAGCATTAGTTTACACGATCGTAGAAGTGGGTGGAGCAGCCGCAGGAACCATGATTGCCTATGGGTAAGAACAAAGGCACTGTAGACCTTATATTGTTTAACTATTGATCGGAGAGATGTAATGTATAAAAAATATATCTCTGATTGATTGATCGATTGATTGATTGATTGATTGACAGTGCGAGAGGTGACATAGTTGTTGTCAAGATAAAAGTGCTCGTCTTAAACACCATAAACATGCATTTGTCCGAGCCAGTAACGACACTGCATGATAACAAAGAACATTAGTGTCGCCCCATTTTTTTAACTCAGGCTTGGGACTGGCACTGCTAGACTGCAAGCAGTGTTTAATTGCATATAATATACTGCCGAAGAATGGAAATACGTGAAAATAAGCGTATGCTGTATATATCCGGTGACATTCTAAAGTGATACTGCAAACCTAGGATCGCTGCGTCGTATCAGAAGGGTTGTCCTGAGTGATCGGTGTCCAGTGGAGGTCCGAGTTCGGTGGCCAGAGAGACCAGAGACACCGTCCTATTCCCTATATGGCTGTTTGTGCTCAAAATAGTCACACGACGCTAACTCAAATAACGGTTTTCCATTACTTTTCATTACTGGTCCTTGGGATAAATAGAAACAGATAGGGTAGTAAAACCATTTGCTAGCACTGAGTTTGCCGGTTTCGTAACATCAGTAATAGCATCCTCCAAGAACAGCTGTGCAGCTTTGTTGTTGATGATGTTATTGCTGCTGCTGCTGATGATGATGATGGTGATGATGATTACGATGACGATGATGTTGACGACGATGATGACGACGACGACAATGATGACAATAACGATAACGATGATGATTATTAGGAAGATAATGAATGATTGTAATTTTGATGTTGCTGATAATGATGACGATCTTTTTGTGTTTTGTTAGCCTGACGCCGGCCAATGCGACCAATCAGATAATTCCTCTGCTTCCTGGAGCGGGAGTGACCGCAGTTCAGGGAATGGCGATCGAAGCAATTCTAACCTTTAACCTCATATTTATCGGTTTGGTCCTTGGTCAGCCGGTTGGTCAGCCGTCGGCCATCACGAGCCTGACAATTGGGTTCTGTGTCGGTACAGGAGTCATGGCGGCGGTAGGGTCACCATCAGACACTTTGTATGAAACTATGGCTGGTAGATACAGATACTAATGCACGTGACCCGTACATGTAGATATAGACTGTAATCGAAGCTTGGTAAAGGTTTGTTCGGTCTGGTATCTCTGTCGGTGGGTCAATCCATGACTCAGTCGTATAAAATATCAGTCAGTAAGCCAGTCACTTACTCATGCACTCAATCAGTCAACCAGTCAGTCGGTTAGTCAGCCAATCAGTCAGTCAATCAGTGAATCAGTCAGTCAGTCAGTCAGTCATTCATTCAGTTAGTCAGTCAGTCAGTCGGTCGGTCGGTCGGTCGGTCAGTCAATCAATCAATCAAGCGAGCATAAAGGTTGCAGCCCCTTCAAGACGCGTGTTGCCTCGTTTTCTGACACCATTCCGGTCTACTTTACAAATCAGTTGGTCGGTCGATCAGTTAATCTTCTTGACAATTAAATTCAGACAGTCAAATAGAAATCCTTAACATTTTAACATCGATGGTATTTTACGACTGTTTCGACGACGTTTGAATAAGATTGCATTTAATAGTGCGAGCTAAAACTACTATTACGCTGTTGCATCCGAATCTTGTCGCTATACAAGCCAACTGAATGCGATCGTTTCATTGCTTTGTACAGGGCACTCATACAGGTGGTCTGCAGAATCCAATTGTTGCTTTTGGTCCCGCGATTGTTTCCGGAAATTTCAAACACCATTGGGTAAATAGCCTGTCAGTTTTTTTAAACTTCTGTATTAAACTCAATTTACGAGCAAGGAAGGTCAAGAAACTGAATCTGTAGAAGACAGTGTCTGTATGTGCGCCGCCCGTCCGTACATTCGTCTGTCTGTGGATTGCTCTCTCAGCACACTCAACAGGCTCGAACTCGTCGTAGATCAGAAAGAGCGTTACCGAATTGACAGCTTCTTCTGTAGAAACCGAGAGGAGGCCAGAAATCGCATTGACGCTATTTCCCTATCTTCTGTCATTGTGTCAGTACGTGTGCATCTGTATGGTTGTATATCTGCGTGCATGTGTCTGTCTCTTCTAACATTCGCCTTTTTGTCTGTAATTTTCTGTCTGTCTGTCTGAATAGAAAGCAGAGTCAATCCAGAGTTAGCAATCAAGCTTTAACAGGGTACCAGCCTTCATAAGATACTAAGAGCCTAACCAGAGAAGCATTTAGCAGTTGGGTTAGAAGGAGAAGCAGAGGGAGAGGGAGAGCATGAGAAGGAGGAGGTGGAAAGAAAATGGAGGAGGGTAGGAGGCGGAGAAAGAGAAGAAGACGGAGAAGGAGAATAAGAAGAACTTGTCTTTTTGTTGTGCCAGTTGTACTGGGTCGGTCCTTACATTGGTTCAACGGTTGCAACCATTTTCTACCTTCTCCTGAAAGTCGTACGCGACTCATACGAACGAAAATCTCTGACTGTACGGTATGCAAAGAAAGAACAAGGTACCTACAACGCTGAATCGAATAGGATTAACAGTAGAACGTTCTGTAATTAATCCATCGGTCCTTTAGCTTTCTCCCTCACCTTCCCGACTGATCGATTGTGACCCTGATTATATTATTGATTTTTATTTATCTTAATTGTTGTGGACATAAATAAAGCGTATTAGCGATTCAGTGGCTCTTCCCACCCAAATCAGTACAATTTGTTTATTTACAGATTATATTATTTGACTTGATTAAGATACGTATGTACATTTATGAAAGACTTTCGTCACTTTCCCAAGTGACAACGAATAACTGATGAGAGGAAACAGTTCCAAAATAATCCGTATATTTAAATTTTGGCATTCAAGATATGATATCGATCGATCGATTAAACGAGTAAATCACTGGTCGAATGACTGATTTATTAACTTTAAATGACTGGGTTTAACGGCTGGTTTATCTACACTAAATAACTTATTGACTAATTTATTTATTAACTTAGACTGACTAATTCATTTGTCTCTTTCTATTTCTGATTTTACTAGAAACTGAAGAAGGATCCACTAAGTTATGAAAGTATTGCATCTCTGTTCAACTGGTGTATTCTATTACTATGGCGGATATTCTTCTACCAGCAAGGCATTGGACAAGACACTCCTTGGGTCAACTTTTGTCTACGCTCTTCAAGGATCTTCCGGTGGGGCATACTTCCTGTATAGCGTCAATACGAATACTTGGGATGTTAACCTAATGACCAACAACTACAATCCTCATTCTTTGTCTTTCGACGGATGAATCTACATATACGTGTAGATTCATTCAGATTACCCTTTGCACAACTACTCTGATTCGACGCAGCGCTCGTGAATAAGTTGATGCCCTGCGCTTGGCTTTCTATTGGCGCTTTAGAAGTTGGTGACCATGATAACGATTAAGGTTACATATCCAAAACGATTATTATTATTTTTTTTATTACGTGTGTATTCAACAGCACTATGGATATAGCCTATTATAACCATCCATAAATCTTATTATTATGCTCTAATTTTCATCATCACAAAAATATGAATAATAATAGTGACAATAATTATAATAATAATAATAATAATAATATGATAATGATGTTGAAGTTGATGATGATGACGATGACGATGACGATGGTGATAACGATGACGATGATGCAGAGTAAACGTGTCCATATTCATAGATGTCTTCCTGCTATGAGGCGCTCCCAGTTTGACTACAGCAGAAAAAAATGGATTCCAAGGAAGAGCAGCTTACAGGCGAGGAATGTGTAGGCAGGAAGCGAATTTCCTTATGAGGGACTCATTCCAGATGATAATGCCCATCACTGAAAATTTTGCATCTTAGTAGTACGAGCGAAAGGAAAAACAAAATCGCCATGGACGGAAGAACGGATTGATCTCAATGGGCCGACAACTTCTTGAGGTAGACGGGGGCAGCGCCTAAAGAACAAAAGCCGCAAAATAGATCACCACAAAATATGAGCAGGATCATATACTCGCATCGTGGAATTGAGGCATTTCGCTTCGCAGCGATTTGTTTGGCGCTTAAGATGTTTGGAGATTACGATTATGATCGTTGTGCAGGAGGGTATAAACCAGTAATATCAACAACCGGCTCGGTTCTGAATTCTGCAGACGACAAGATCAAAGAGCTCTATGATCTGGCACCAGACAAGATCAAAGAGCTCTCTTATGCTCACCTTATCTTGTCTACCACAGCTTTGGAGCTGTTACCTTACCTTACGTTACCCAACTTCTTAATAAAACGGGTATTGGAACCCTTGATTATAGTACAGGTCAGAGCAATTCGTGGCCTATTGGCACAAATTCGGTCTAAACGTTTAGTCCGTCGCTTCTTTTGACTGCGACCGACATAAACCTATACAAGAGCTACTGCAATAATGAACGTGACGCACATTTGAGGCACTCATCTCACAAACAGACTGACGTATAAATTCATCTGCTGATCATTAAACGAATACAGATTCAAAAGAGTGTGAAGAGCGGGCGCAAGGTTGTGTAGGAGAGATGGAGGGAGGATTCTGGGCCGAGACGAAGGATCACTAACTCTAGTTATGCATTACGAAGAATTACATAGCGTATCTTCAGTGCTACTTACTACACAGAAAAGCTCCCCCCCGACCCAAGCACGATTGAAGCGACGCTTTTGAGGTGATCGTAAACAGAGTCAGAATGGATCCTGGGTAACAACAAGAGCAGGGCCAACGGGAGCCTTTCCATTGCGAGGTTTCTTGTATGAGAAGGCGCTATTTTGCCTGGTAGTCGTGAAGGCAAAATGGAAGATGAGTAGGCCTACGCCCCGCTCAGTAGAGCGGAAAAAGCGGCTACTAGGTGCACGCGAGGTGGGCAGAAGAGATCGCGAAGATAAGCTAGGGTGAGGCTCAACAGAGAGCGCCATACCAAAGCGAAGATCCGATTATTGAAATATCTAAAGTGCTTCAGTCGACGCATTGAGACTTCAAGAAACAGATAAACAGACGACAGCTAGCAGTGAACTCACTCAAGCGTCACGGCATACATAGACCATGTATGCTGATGGAACCAGTATCAGCTCGTCTCCTCGTGTCTGACACACGACCTGAGGATCCCTATTCCGATCCAACATGCATTATTGTATTAACTTAGACATCAAGGCCACACAGTCTCAATTAAGGTCTTGAACTATCCGTACGATTTGCTGTACCAGATCCGACCGAACGTCAACCCCAAATATAGCCCTGACCACTATCCTTGGCTAAGATCACGTGTTACCGTGAGGAGTAGGCGAATGATGTGTACGTCATGTTGTTATATTGTCGCACTTCAAATGAGAGCTACTTCAACTTCCAGAAGCCGAGGAGTAATACTAACAATGGCGACAATAACTACGTGTATGTCACCCCAACACCCCTGCTCTTACAATGGCGCCTATACACGTTGATTGTGTGATTATAAAAGGAGGACTGCATTGTATTGCATTGTCTAATAATCCTAATTTTACCATGAGTAAAGGAGAGGTGGCATAACCGCGCTTTGCTAGGCATCTTACTTGACTCGCCTTGGCTCGTTTTACCATAAAAATAGATGAGATGGCCTTATATCTTGTCTCTGTGAATTAATATATCTTGCATTGTATCATTGTCTAAGCTGAAGACATGATACCAGCAGTTTCTTATGCTAGCCAGAGACAGCCATGAGCATAACGTGCTAGAGACTTCATTTTCTTAGTTTCGGCATATGAGAGCGGGTGGTCAGTCATCTCCATCACCGTCTCATCTTCCCACCGACCGTGTGCCGTCAGTGTACTCATTTTGTCTAAGTTGGGTAGGGTGGTCCACGTGTGGTAGAAGTCTAGAACCAAACTTCTGCACTATGTGTGTTCATTTGATGGTCATGTTCGAGTGCATTAATATTGTTATTATTATTATTATTATTATTGCTATTATTAGCATTATTGATATTATTTTTTATCATTATTATTATTATTATTATTATTATTATTATTAGTAGTAGTAGTAGTAGTAGTAGAGTAGGTGATGGAGTAGTAGTAGTAGTAGTAGTAGGTGGAGTAGGTGGTGGAGTAGTAGTAGTAGTAGCAGTAGTAGGTGGAGTAGGTGATGGAGTAGTAGTAGTAGTAGTAGGTGGAGTAGGTGGTGGAGTAGTAGTAGTAGTAGCAGTAGTAGGTGGGGAAGGTGGTGGAGTAGTAGTAGTAGTAGTAGTAGTAGTAGGTGGAGTAGGTGATGGAGTAGTAGTAGTAGTAGTAGGTGGAGTAGGTGATGGAGTAGTAGTAGTAGTAGTAGGTGGAGTAGGTGATGGAGTAGTAGTAGTAGTAGTAGTAGTAGTAGTAGGTGGAGTAGGTGATGGAGTAGTAGTAGTAGTAGTAGTAGGTGGAGTAGGTGATGGAGTAGTAGTAGTAGTAGTAGTAGTAGTAGTAGGTGGAGTAGTAGTAGTAGTAGGTGGAGTAGTAGTAGTAGTAGTAGTAGGTGGAGTAGGTGGTGGAGTAGTAGTAGTAGTAGTAGGTGGAGTAGGTGGTGGAGTAGTAGTAGTAGTAGTAGTAGGTGGAGTAGGTGGTGGAGTAGTAGTAGTAGTAGCAGTAGTAGGTGGGGAAGGTGGTGGAGTAGTAGTAGTAGTAGTAGTAGTAGTAGGTGGAGTAGGTGATGGAGTAGTAGTAGTAGTAGTAGTAGTAGGTGGAGTAGGTGGTGGAGTAGTAGTAGTAGTAGCAGTAGTAGGTGGAGTAGGTGGTGGAGTAGTAGTAGTAGTAGCAGTAGTAGGTGGAGTAGGTGATGGAGTAGTAGTAGTAGTAGTAGTAGTAGGTGGAGTAGGTGATGGAGTAGTAGTAGTAGTAGTAGTAGGTGGAGTAGGTGGTGGAGTAGTAGTAGTAGTAGTAAGTGGAGTAGGTGGTGGAGTAGTAGTAGTAGTAGTAGGTGGATTAGGTGATGGAGTAGTAGTAGTAGTAGTAGTAGTAGTAGTAGGTGGAGTAGGTGGTGGAGTAGTAGCAGTAGTAGTAGTAGTAGTAGTAGTAGTATGAGTAGGAGTAGGAGTAGGAGTAGGTGGAGTAGTAGTACTATTCAAGAATCAATGAAGAATTTTCTCACCATTGTATTTTAAACCAATCTCATTCTGGGAGACCTATTGTCAATATTATTATTATGACTATTGTTTTTATAATTAGTTTTTTTACCCTGAGGTGCTTCATTCCACCAGGGGCTTAGAGATTATTCTATGATGCGAAATTGTGGGGAGGATTAGGCCTCGTCATCAGGGTTTGAAGAGAAGGTACCCTTAAATGCGACAAGATTGTACCGCTGAATGGTGATAGACAGACGTTGACAAAAGAAGATTGGTTCACATTTGTCACCGCTAATCGAAGGTATGTATACGGCTGTCAATTTCATTGATGAAATCCGAAGCTGAAGGTTCAGAAGGCCAATGGTCTCGATGGCCACAGGTTGAAATATGTAGGAGGTGGGAAGCCCACCATATTTCTGGGTTTAGAGGTTGGACGTCTGCGTCAATGCTGGCCCGGTCAAACCGGCCGTTGGTGCTATATATGAAGCGACACAAGTATGCACAATCGTGGCATCCCACGCCAAGAACTTGCCGCTAGACCAGGGTATGAGGGTTGCCCCGTCAGGCGTTTCGCCATCGGATCCAAAGACGCCCGCCGGTTCCCTGATACCTGCAATACTTATTATTATTATTATTATTATTATATATGTTTCACATTATGCTGTTATCGCCCATGTTGGCGAGCTAAGTGAATGGTGGCAATGTCCCGAAAAGGCAGGCGGCGTCCCCACGCTTAAGAACAACCAGGATACGTTAGAACAGATATGACGTCTCCATTGGATCGTGAGTTGCAGCACTCGTTCGACTGTCCAACTCTGAGATGAACTGCAGTCCTTCACTGCTCCAAGCATTATAATTATTATTATTATTATTTGTATTATTATTATTGTCATCATCATCATCATCATCATCATCATCATCATCATCATCATCATCATCCACATCATCATCATCGTTAGTTAACTACATATTTCGAAGTAGGAAAGACCCCTAAGGCTCAATGAGACTGCAGGCGTGGGTTAAAGGTTCTCGTCCCCGTTGGCTGAACAAAAGAGACCCTGAATGCCACTGCATTAAAACGTAGTGTACAAAATGGATAGTCGTTGAAAAAGATGAGTTGTCTCGCGGGGGTCTCCCGTTGCCTTTGTCATACAGCGGCTGCGGCCAAACTATTGTTGTCGTTGTTATTATTATTATTATTATTATTATTATTATTATTACTACTACTCTTATTATGATGATAATGCTGATGATGATGATGCTGCTACTGCTGCTGATGATGATGATGTCGACGACGACGACGATGATGATGAAGATGATGACAATAATAATAACAATAGTAATGGCCACGAACATGACCCTGATATGAACACGATCGTTATTCACATCAGCATACTGATCTCATGGGCCAGATGTTGCTGGTTCGCTGAAACATAACAGAAGCACATCATCAGTCAAACTCATATTGGCCTACATATACATATACATATACATGTACATATACATATACATAAGGGCCTATGCATGTACAATCACTGCTTCCGGAAAATCATATTAAAAGCTTTACGATAACTATTTGCGCTGTTCGAAACACATGAATTCTTACGTGAATGACGTCCCAATGACGTCATTATTGAATGACCGGAACTTTTATTTTTTAGCAAGTATCCCTATAAGTGGCTAATTATATCAGGCCTACCAACTTTATCAGAGGCGGCGATCCCGGGGGTCGAGGGGGACAAGTCCCCCTATCTTTTACAGAGAGGGGACACGTTATACGTGTGTCCACCTCCACATTTCCTATTTCTCTAATTGGGTGTCCCCCCCACCTGCCAAACAAGATCTCTGTTATATCCATCAATGTGCTAACAGCATAGACTGTATAAAAATGTAGTTGCAAACAGAACAATGGTCAACAATAGGACTCTAACAAGTCAATCTATTAGTTTCACATGCAAGGAATCGGGATCAAAGCTGTTCAATGTGTGGCTACAAAATACCAATTACATTAAAGATGAATGAATAGCTAAACATGCATTATTCTCCTTTGTAAATGACAGTTTATATACCTGCGAAAAGTAAGAAAAATCGTAGAAACAAACTTTGAACTGTTGGAAATTTATTCACCCACAATAACTTAATCCTTAAATATAAAAAGGGATTGGAGAAACGCGGAAATAGAACAGAGCTGATTTGGGAACTGAGCACTAAAACTTATGGGCTTTGCACACCCCCCCCCCCATTTTTAAACTGGGGTAACAGATAGGGGGCTTGTTACACCTCTGATATCATCAATTGTAAATAAAGCCGTATGACATTCACATATATATAGTGAAAGGAAAGTAGGCCTGCTCTCGAGCGCCTCTGATTTTGAGGGGCGCTGTATGAATTTTCCGTTACATTAGGCCTACCGTTTGGTAGAGACATCAATTCTAGCCTAGCCATCAACGCGCTAACAGTAGTTGCAAACAGACAAATATATAATAATGTTTCGTATTGTAAAAAATTATAGAGCGCTTCGCGCAATATATGGCCTACGCTATTTAGAGGCTCTTTCATCGCGGAAACCCCGAGGAATAAAAAAACGCCTTGAAGGGGCGGTGAGATGCTGGGAAAATTCCACAAATGAGTTTAGCAGAAGGAGTATAGGTCATTCAAATTGGAGGGACTTATCACGGCAAAATGCATGGCATTGAGCCAAGGCATATGGGACGATGCATAAAGATATACAGAGTAGGTATAAAGTACAAGGTGAGGACCGCTATTCCAGTAAGAAGAGGATTACACATAAATTCAAAGAGATATCTTGGGGCAAATCCTAATTGAGATTTAGAGACCAGAAGGAGTCTCTTATGGTGATCGGGAGCCAGTGCAAGACTTCAGACAAATAAGTGGAAAACTGGAAATGTGTCATGAGCCTCTATAGGCAACGTCTGAGACTGACTGAAGGAGAAGAGGAGTGAATTACAGTAGTTTTCTGAAGAGAAGATGAATGGATGCCCACTGGAGGTAAAGACGACAGGGAGATGATTCTCAAATGAAATGCGCAATGTGTTCATCAAAAGTAAGGGACAAGTTGAAGGCCACATCCAAATCTCAAATATCGGAAGAGGAAAGAAAAGAGTGGAACTTATCAGTCCGCAGTGTGAGGTCAAGCTTATGTAATTGTTGTTTCTTTTCAAACCATACCATAATAATAATAATAATAATAATAATAATAATAATAATAAAGTAATAATAATCACGATGATTTATAAGGTGCCGTAAACGCGGCCATACCAATCCAAGAGCGCCTAACAATCCTACAGGAAGTCAGCAAGAGGGATAAGCCTTAGAGAAAAAGTACAACTTCAATATAGGTCTTAAAAGAATCGGGACAGAACAGGCTTTATTGCATCCAAAAATGTAATTGCAACGTGTTAGACAAATAATAGGGATATCAGCCGTACAAAGGATATAGAGCACTTATGCCAATTAAACCATGACCCACTGAGATCTGGAGTCACCAAGAACAATGGCCATATAACATTATATCAGACAAAAGAGTATGGGCATTTCTAAACATTGCTCTATTGAACTACATGAGTTATGACATTATGCATTGCATTATTCGCTCTTCCTCTGGTGGCGAGCTTCTGTCATGTGTTTGCAGACGAATATAAGGGAATATACTTACCTACTTACTGGTGCCTCCTATAAGCACCTGGAACAAGTAGTTCTGCTACTTCTCACTTACTGGACCTTCCAACTGGAACACACTTCCCTTAGAGATGCGACTACTGCAAAGAAGCAATGCCTCCCTGTTTTACAAGTTCCTTAAGATTGACCTGAATCGCCTTGGTTGGGTTGGTTCGAATAGACTCCTTGAGGAGCTCAAAGTAGAAGGTAAAATAAATTAATATATTAATTAATGACAGCGCAGGTTTGAGATTAGTATGAAAAGAGGCTATATTTACATGAAAGGAACAAAATCACAAAATTGACTTCACAAAATGATAACAGGTGAGCAGATCATGCAATGCACATAATATGTCTAGGCTAACAATATACGTAGTATTAGTACAATTTATATACCTGTATTATACACAGCACTTTGAGACTTCTGAAGGAATGTGCAAGTAGATAAGTATGTACAAGACTTGATTTGCCCATGTAATAATGAGGAGAAAAAATATATATAGATCGACCTACTACTTAGGCATGTTGGATAGTAGAATGATGATTTATAGACCTTTTGGATCCAAATACTGGATTAAAAAAATCTTTGAATCTAGGCCTATGAATATCTATGCAGGTCGGCGTGGTATATGTATATATATAATATCTATTATATATGTTATATGTGTTTATATATATATATATATCGATCGACCTACCACTTAGGCAAGTGTGATAATAGAACGAAGATTTATAGAGCAGTTGGACCCATATACTGGATTAAAAAATCTTTGACTCTAGGCATATATGCACATCTATATGCAGGTTGGAGCGGTATGTATTTAGAAGACCGGTTGTGTAGGCCTACACTGTGCGCGTGTGTCCATTTACTGGTCCGTCAATCACGGGGAGGTCAAACGGTCGGCCCTTCCTGCTCGGACCTGGTGGGTCAACAGTATCAGCCTGACCATCTACGCCAAACGATGAGGTGAAGGCGTGTTGCGGACTTCACCATGCTTTTTCTTTCCTTGATGTAGCGCGGACTATAGGAACTATAAACAGAGTGTTGTTACTGTCATTTCTGGCCGGAAGTGCAATGTCTGGGCTATGTAGAAGAGGGATTTGGAACCGCCATTTGTGATTTCCTACATTTCTCAGCATTGCTGTCATAATGATGAACAAATATGTGCGTCTACTGTGCACTTTTCAGGAACTTTAAAGTAGCACACGATATCAAGTGCTCAAATACACACTTGCATATACACACACGTGCATGCATACACACATGCATAAATACGCACAAACCCGCACATACATATAGTGTTACATGCATATTACAATGGATCGCTTTTGTACAGCATCACATTGTGCGAAATGCTGCCTTTCAGTAGCCCGAAATGTCTGGAATTTTGTGAATGTAAGCCCTACATGTATGTTTAATAGGCCTGTGTGAGTTAAAGCGTATGTTTCATTAGATAGAAAAGTTAATAGGCCTACAGATTATAATTTTACTCATCCTTCCACTTTTAGCTTTGAAGTAAGTTTGCTACGTATTTTAGTTAACCCAATTAGTTACTAATTTAAGTGCTTCAAAAAATATCATCACGTAGCCATAGGATATTTTTTATTTCAAGAACACTCTCATTTCCAGATATTTTTCCAACAATTTCTTCTTCCATCAATTAAGTTAACACATAGGCTACAGAAAATGGCACTGGCGTAAAGACTTCAAGTTACCCCCCATTTTAGGTTACCCCTCGGTAATCTGAAATCGATTTCAGATTACCTCCTCCGTGTTCACATTACCCCCTCTCTGAATGAGTCAAAATGTTAAATTGTTATGCTTTCAACTAATGATAACCAGCCTGTGTTATAAAACGCGTAACACATAAAGATAGAAGGCTAGTTTTAACGTGTGAAAAATAATAAAGAAAAGTCAAACAAATGTAAAATGTGTGAAATCAGTAATAGGCTACACCAGATCAAAGTGCATCACATTGTAACATACAAATATAAGATAATGAAGATTTAGCCTAAATGGTGAAAAAAGTACAACATAAATATACAACAACTATGGATGTAACTCTTGACTTGATAATTCAATCCCCTTCTTAACTCATCAGAAGTAACAAGAAGACTTTGCAAATGCTGCAAGTTCAAGGTGGTGGTATGCCCTGTTTGTGATCTGATGGTAATTATTCTTTCACTTACTAGTTCCCATCCAATTAGCTGATATCATTTTTGGCTAACCATTATGCTCACTTCTCTTTTATGCTTGGCTCCACATGAGTAGTAGATGCCCATTCCTTGAGACACAATACTGCCACTGTAGGTCCATCGCATCTCACTCTGCCCCAATATTTCAAGTTTGTATTCTTACATCTCTCTCACTACATGCGCCAACTTCCCTGTATCATAATGTTCTTACATTCCAGTATCAAATTTTTGCCCTGGCTTTCGTCGTTAAGATTTGAGACTTCTGAGTCTTGGCTTCCTTTGGGCTTTCACCACGACCCGTCACAGATGAGTCCATGACCCTCTCATCTCTCGGCCGACTTGCCACGACAATGAGTTTGAGCTTTACATGTGTATTTTCTATTGCAAGATGTGGTTCCAGACTTGAGACTGGCACTGCTGAACTGCAAGGCAGTTTAGTAGTTAGTTACCGGGGGGAACCTGAAATTGATTTCAAGTTACCGGGGGGGGGGGGGTAAGGTGAATGGGGGTAATTTGAAATCGCTACGCTGGCACCATATGTCTGGCAGTGGTACGTGCCCCTTGCACTTTCCAAAACTTAAGGGCGCGTGAGGAAATACGTGTTTTTATAATTGACATAATTACTTGGGTATTTTAATTATTTTAAAGTTTGCCATCAGATGGCTGAGAGGCTCCAGTGTCGCTCTACAGATTCACTTTTACTCATTTATTTATATATTTTTCTTTAATTTTCATCAATTGACGTAAGCAAAGCGTTAGGACGTGTGTTGTAAACTACTATAGCTCTTAGCCTCTGCAATGAAGTGTATAAATGTTAGTCGCAAGCATAATTTAATTATTGTCATGAATAATGGGCCTAGTACGTTTGATCGATAAAGCCCTAAGGCTTTACCGAAGATCATTAGTAGCCTACATCAAATCTTAGAGTTAGAAAAAGTTTCAACCACACCTGGAATGCGTTGCGGTGAACAGGATATTGCTGCATTTTTCAGGCCTTAGATTAAAACAGTAGCCGATGCCTCGAATATCTGATCTGTAGACTGGACTCAAGATGATACAATTCGGAAACACGGCTTATAGTATACACTTTGTCAGAAGACTGAACCACATCAACTTAAGAGACATAAATGGCAAGACCTATAATCCTATATTCGCAAACATTTGAGAAACTATCTGTGCATGCTGTTACTTTGCTTTTGTTTGACAAACTTGTTTGATATTCTAAATAGACTAAATTTAAACTTATTCTTTAAAATTTCAGCTTAAATTAAAATGAACAGTTAAATATTATTATTTCAAATAGATACAATTTGCATGGTATACGTTTAGTTTCCTCTAACGTACACTAGACATAATAGGCCTACCTGCTAAATTAACAAACACAACTTTTTGAACTGAACATTACAAGTGCATTCTTAATAGGTGTACCTTAATTAATAGGTAGTTGATTTATATGTAATAAAAAGAAATCAATATCGTTTGTTACACTGCGCATTTCTAAGCTTAATATTTCAACAATATTTAAAAAATTATAGTATGACAAAGCGTGGCCTTTAAAGTATCAAGTGATGCCTCTTAAGCCTGGTAATACCGCATACAGAACGATTACCGTGCCATATCTGCGGCATGTAGTCTATGACTTTGACAGGTCTTTGAATGCTTGAAGCCGACATGATAATAAAAGTATATGACGCTCACGACAATTCTAGCTATGTTAAAATTGATTAGGGTGTCACAGTACTCTGTAAATGGGGGACGTACTCGAAAAAAGAGGAGGGCACACAAAAAGATTCGCGCTTCACTCGTTTTTCACAATCTTTTTTGTGCCCCAATTTCAAAACGCTGCCGACGCCACTGCATACAGAAATAGAGTTCCCTTCACGAAGGCCTGTGGGGCCACTTGTGAGACTTAGTGGGGCCAGTGCCTTACTCAGGACAGTTTTTATATATTGAGATCAGTTACAAACTTATCTCAAAATAGAAAAACTGTAGTCCTAACTTAGATCTGCTTCTCAATGCAAGCGTAGCTTGCCAGCAACCACCTAACTTACATTTTTCCCAGCAAGATCTGTTCCAAAACGACATTCTTAGTGACGTCTTCGGTAATCGCCATTTTTGTTCGAGGTCCCATGTCTCCACAATTCGTTGGCGAAACTCGTTGACATCATGTATTCGATATATGTAGCCATCTTCTTGCACGACACTCTATATCTTACAATCAATCGGATATAATCGTGAATCTCATGTAACCAAAGATTAGGCAGAATTAAATCAGGTGTTCAGTTGGCAGTGACCATACAGTCTCTCGAGCTATGTGCCTGGGAGAGCTATATATCCGGCTGGAAAATGAAGTACTCTGTCATCCCACAAATGTCTAGTAAAAGTAGAACATCTCGGTGATATTGAACAATGACCTTAACCCCGTTTCGATTTAACTATTGTTCGTACGACTGAGGATATAGACCCCGACAAATGTCGTGTCTAACACCATCTTCGATAAACAACATTTTGTTGGAGTTGTCCTTACGGTGCAGATTGGTCAAGCTTCATGTAAAACATATTTGTGTAGCCCTCTGTTAGGCCGTTAAATATGATTGTTAGTTACACGAAGTATGTTAAATTTGACACAATTTTATTTACTGACAGTACACATTACATATATGCAGCTTCAAACTTACACGAATATAACTCCATAGGTAAAAGCTACTTATATAGGGCCTACATACTTAGGCTATGATTATATTTAGGCCTATAATGTGTTCTGTTTCGTCTGCGTATATTCCTGTTTATTATGCGAGATGAATAGCTCGACGTTTGATGCATCAGTGGCTTAGGTCGAAGTTGATGCGTCCAATTGTCAACCAGTGGATGCTTGAGTTGTCACGCAAAGCACGTCAAATTTTCCGTTGTCGACTGGTCCATGCTTATAGAGGGCGACATCGTGTGATACTTCAGATTTATAGGCATCGACTTTCGCCTCCGCGTGCGGGATTCGAATTGCGATGCATCCTTCTATGAAACTGACAATTTCGTCCTAGTAGCCTACTTCAGACGAAACACCTTTAAGGTTTAAACCCCAGAACGACGACTTTGATGACCAATATTGTTTATTTATTTTTGTAACCGAAATTTGGTGCCGCTCTTTTTCCAACATTTTTTTGCTCAGAAGTGCACACACACGCCTCGATAGCGCAATTGCAGTTGTAAGGGCCTACTGCAGAACAATTGTGCGCGAAAAACTTGCTCAAGAACCCTACACAGTGACTCCCCGGACGAGGGTTGAACCTGCTCGTTCAGCGCACACTTAACGTTACAGGCTGACCGCTCTAACCGATCAGCCGTTCCAGACGTTTTTATATTTTTCTCAAATAATGTTCTTGTCCCTGAGGTATTCTATGTACCTCGGGGTAGTTTAAATAATAATAATAATAATAATAATATTAATAATAATAATAATAATAATAATAATAATAACAACAACAACAACGAAAATAATCTTGTTTTTACTTAACCGTGTCTTTCCACATTATTTGGTAACTAGGCCTATACATCGTCTTAATTTATCGTGCTTTACTTTACCTTATCTTATCTTACCACTAACCAACAACACTCATGCACAGCGTACTGTATGAAGTATGCCGCTGTAGAACCTAATACAATTCAATACAATAGAAACCCATTGCACAGCAGTAGACTTCGTTTTTATATAACGCTTCTTTTCGCAAAGCTTTAGAATCGTGTACTTTGGACGAATGTCTCTCTTGTAGAAGCGTTTCATCAGAGCGATCATGCATGAGAGGCCCCTCTCGGGTGGACGTGCAATGGGATTCATGCGATCTTCTTACGACCCTTGTAGGACGGGAGAGACAGGGCTCTACTCGGCCCGTGTTTTGGGGCACGCGCGCACCCAAGCAAGGCCGTCTGAGCTCGCTCAAACCAGTCCTTCGCCATTGGAGGGACAAGAATAAGTGACGCAGTTAGCCAACGAGAAGTTCGTCACGTAAACACACTAGTGACACCCAAGCCATCTTATAAAACGTAGGGTGGTCAACTTATAACTTATCGGAGCCTAGTTTGACAGCAATAGTACTTTTTCTTAAAACGTCGAGGTACGAGTGACGAGGTAACGATCTGTTCTGATCTGACTATGTTCTGTTCTAATGGTATCTACAACGCTATCATAAAGTAGGCCCTTTGAGACAATCGATGGTCAGGTCAAATACAGATGTTGCAAAGAGGAATCCAGTCGACCGAGTGAAGCCAATAGTTCAGGCATTTAGAAAACCCAGCCTGAAACCCGAGTCTTGAGCTCAGACCTGGACCGATGCTCAAAATATGTCAGAACGCAAAGACCAGCTGAAATTTATCAATTCGATTGATATTCGTGACAATTACTGTCGTTGGTACTGTGATATTGTGATAATTGACAATTCAAGAATGTTCAGGGCATTCTGCGTGCATTAGACAGAAGTAAAGTTCATGTCTTTATTTGAGTGTGAATTTGCGATTGATGACTTACTGTGTGGGACCTCCATCAACCTGACGAATATATTGTAGGCTTATTGTTGATGTGGGCTATTCTGCACAAAGTCGGCCTGCTACATGACATTGTATGCGATGTGTCTTCGGTTAAGTTGATGAAGTGCTTCAAAATAGGTTTTAAACCGCCCATAATGGACTTGAACTGGATATGGTAAATGGGATGGGATTTTGACCTGGCACCAGAAAGAAACGAGAGGATTGGCTATTGCGGACTTGATTTGGTACAGCGCCGGTGAATAAGCTGATCTCCCTGACGTGGCTTTTGTGGCCGCAGAGAAAATTGTCGAAGATTTACATTGCATCACATTAGACTACTTTACCATTTGCTATGTACTCGATCCTTTTATCTGTCCTAATCTCACCGGACCGTGCACCATCTCAAAGCTTATCTTCCAATAACTGAATTCATGTGTCATCTTAACTTTTCTTTTCTAGATTCCTGAGTCAGCGGAGTTTGTCAGATGCTTTAGCAAACGAAACAATGGTTGACAAGCGAGCTGGCAAGCGCCGTGGAAGTCAGGCCATCGAGATCTCTCGCCCAGCGACTTGGACGTCCTCTCTGAGCACGAAACGCATTAAAAGCTGGCTCCATCCTCACGGGTCAATCGACGACCTACTCAACCCCGTCTTTTATCGGGACGTCTTTGTCGAGTTCGTTCTTTGCGCTTACGTCATGGCCTGCGTCATCTGGGCGCTGATGACGTTGCAAGTGTCTGCTTACTCGCCGAACACAACCCACTTTGGACTGTTCGCCGGCTTCATCATAATGATGCTCATCGAGGGTTACGGACCCATATCAGGGGCGCCGATGAACCCGGCTGGATGTTGGGGATTCTTCATCGCAGGAAGGATATCGCTTGCACGCAGTGAGTCTGAGTCCATCTCTCGCCTAATCCATTGATTTGTGTGTCGTGAACATTATGATGCGCAAGGTTTTAGACATCATGTGAAAGGCGCCTGTGTACTGTATACACACGTATGCTGAGAATGCTCACGACTTCGGCACATAACTACGGTTGGCCTATATATATCCTGTATAAGATTTACGGCCATCACATTGATATCCCCATAGATGGTGAACGATCGTTGCGCTGATTTTTGTAGCGAAATTCATTAGGGAACGTCAGTATAACTTAAACTGATAAACAGAGTAATTATTTCTGTCATGGCGGTGACTTGAACCAAGATTTCTCGAGTGACGTCCCAGTGTAAGAATCAGATCAATATGAGATCAGTACGGTACCCTCTAAATAGCATCCTGTTTACCTAAATTGGTGCTTTAAATAATCAAACCCATGATAAGCACTTTAAAACATTACAAATCGACGGTACGGTTAGTGGAAACTTATAGGTCAATTAATGTGGCGGCATCTTTTAACGTCTGTGATATATACCGAATTATATGCCAACATCTGTGGTCATGAAATGAAAGCAATTTAAGTATTTGAAGTAAGCACTTAACAAGCAACAATGCGGCATTGCCAAAATTTGGTCTGATAACAATGGGCCCTGTAACACAATCAATCAATCAATCAATCGATCGATCAATGCTTTATCGTTCACCAAAAAACACATACTGCATAGTGTAATAACGGTAACTGTAACAGCATGCAGTGAACAATATAAACCCAAAGGACGAACCGTCCCGCTAACAGAGGTCCCCCAATTTCATCCTATAATTATGCGACCAAGAAAACCCTTCCGCGATTACCTCAAATGCAACTAACCAAATGTTAAACGTCATAACAATAAACAAAGTGCACCTCGCACAATCAGACCAAATCAATTTACAAAGTAATAAAACAGTAGGCCTATATAACACTGATTATTAAGGATTCCGATCAGTCAATAGGTATGCCTAGGTCTTAAATTTATTACCCTTCTTTTATTTAACTTGACTTGCGTAAAGTTTGTCGTGAACGGGACGTCGTATCGTCGGTTCGTCGGAGTTCTTTCAACTCTTTTTTCGGTATGTTCTCGTCGACCTACAGAGCTGAAATTTTGCACACATGTCGCGCTTGCATGACAATGCAAAGTGTAAAATTTTTAAGGACATAACTCAAAAATTGAAAAAGGAAATGAAAAAAAATGAAAAAATTTAAATATTGTTTACATACTCAAACGAGTCCTCCATGACGAGCTCCACTCCAACAAGTTTATATCATACATAAATAGTCTCTTAAGAAACTGGATCGATTGCGCCATCTAAAAGTCAATAAACGAGGTTCCCGAAAAACCCATGTTATTACTTTTACTTGTTTTTAAACTGAAATAATGTAGACGCATTAGTTAAAAAGTCCGCGACATATTCCACATGATCGGGCCATATATCAATAGCGCTGATAGCCATCTACCGCCTCCATCCGAATGGCATGCGCTGAGTTGTTTAACCGGACTCGGCTCACTTTGCTGACCACCCTTTGGGTAATCTCCATAACGTGAATAAGCTGGTGCCCTGCGCAAGGCTATCGAGTGGCACTTTAGAAGTTTGGAGATTACGATTACGATTGTACCATGTGGCTTGATTTTCCATCCCCAGGTATTAGTCCTATATCGATTTCCTTCTTCATCGCCAAGCAGCTATTAGGCCTATATTTACGATTATCAGAATAGCGATAGAAATAGCAACATCCATTTGAAGGTATCCGCATTCTTATCATTTGGCCTACTAATTCTACGTAGCCTAATATCAATGGTTTAATAGTTATGCCATTAATTAAAATAGTAATGAACCTCTGTTATTTGACAGCCATTTTATACATCGGCGTTGAGGTTGGAGGCTGCGCCGCAGGAAGTACTGCCGCATTCTAGTGAGTATACGCAATTTTCTTACTTACTTGGCCTTCGTTACAGTTACAAAATAGCCAAGCAAGTAAAGGTGACAGATTTGGTCTACGTGTCTGTCTATATGTAAGCCTACAGAAGTACACCAGAAAACTAAAGGCAAAAGCAACGACTATATACTGAGAAGCGTATTGCAACACACTTCTCAGCAGAAACTATTCAGTTGTGAAAGGTGAAGCACAATTGACTGAATGTCTTTACAGAACTACTCAAAAATGTTAAGGCAACACACTTGTCTAAATGATTCCTCAATATTATTGTGCTACTCGTAACACTCCTCCTCTCCATTATCTCCTCCTCTTTCTCTCCCCCTACTTCCGTCCTCGTTCTTCTTTTTTTCTCCTCCTATCCATCCTTCTCCCGCCTCCACTGCGTCCATCACGGCTGCTACCACTATTGACACTGCTACTACTACGACTTAGTAAGTTTAATCCCATTAGTTTGGCAGGCAGCAACAGTATGACAAGGCATGCTGATTACGTCACGGGTACGGGTATACCAGCGAGTATGGGTCGGGTAGCAATTTTGAGCACGGGTCGGGTACGGGTAACGGTCCTGCGTTACAGGTACGGGTCGGGTAGCCAATATGCATTACCCGCAGACCTCTACAACATATGTGCACTTGACTAAAATGGCTATGTATACAGAAACTACATAGAACGTAAAAGCAACAAAGTTGTCTATGATTATGGCTTTAATATTTAGCGTATTGCATCGATTTGTTGTTAGTTAGTTGTTAGCTTTAACTGGCTGGCCTTTCCATTTACCGTGGATAAATAATATGATGTCTGTGCAGTAGCCTTTGGCGTTTCTTTTGCTGCTCAGTCTTTCCCCGGTGGATAATCAAAAGACTTTCACCGCTCTGAAACCCGGTAAGGGCCTCATTCCTGTCAACGGAATGTTCATCGAGGCCATTCTCACCTTTAACCTCCTGTTCGTGGCTCTCATCTGTACGGATCCAAAGAGAAAGACGGCCATCATGCCGAGTCTTCCCATTGCATGGTGTATCGGAACGGGCATCTTCGCAGCGGTCAGTTTCAACTACAGTTTTACAGATATAGTTTAACCATCAGGCCGAACCTACTTTAACGTAGGCCTACCGCGTTGGCTAACTGAATTTACTTTAACCTGGTATATCCTGCATTAATAACCGGTATCTTCGATGTGATAAGTTGAATCGAAGTCGACGAAGTTGAATCTCAGATTCTCCAGTAACTTAAAGATTATTGGCATAGTTCAGCGTTTCTCAAAATGTGTTACAACTTACACGGCGAATGGAAGACAAGAGTTTCGTGAGGGAAGACAAGGGTTCTGTGAGTGGAAAAACAGTGGTTCCGTGAGGTGAAGAAAAGGGTTTCGTGACGGGAAAACAAGGGTTCCGTGAGGTGAAGACAAGGAATCAGTGAGGGGAAACAGAAGGTCCTTGAGGAAATTTAATGAAAGTGTTGTTGGAATGGGCTGTTACAAAATCAGACTCCGTGGTAAAGATCAAAGAGATGTGTTTCAGTGAAAACTTAATTTCACATAATTCATTATTTAATATCCATGGACTATAATTTTATATTGGCTTACGTACCCTAGCCGCTGACTCTGTAAAATCACCATACATGTACTTTTAGACATGTGCAGCATAGAGTCATAGGGTTATATTAAACTTGCTTTTACTTACAGGTGGAAGAAATGTTGCGCTCTGACAACTCCTTGACTCTTTCGTGTGCAAAAATTTTGTGCTGTATGTTACATCTAAAAAAGAAACTGCTGAATAAGTGATTATACCTTCACATGTTTGGAGCATTCTCTAACTAATAGAAAAATTTTAATTAGTTATTATATGATTTAAGGGAGCTTTTTAGCATATTTGATGGACTGACCTCCTAGAATTGACATGATCACGGTTGGATTTGATGGCCATCGGTCGATGCACTCAGCATTAGACACGGGCGCAATAAAAGTGCTGAGTAATAATACTAATAATATTTATTTTACATTTAAAAGGGAACTCACACTGGAGGGCTTCAAAATCCACTGGTACCACTTGGACCTGCTATCGTCGCGAGAGACTTTGAACATCACTGGGTTAGTCAATTGTCATCGTCATCATCGTCATCGTCGATGTCATCATCATCGTCATCCGCATCAACTTCATTTTCATCAACGACAAACTCTAACTGTTGTTGGTGAAGTTTTTCTGGTGCACATGAAATTATGGCTCAACCGAAGCTGAAAAATATGTCAGTCTCAGTCGAAAATATGGCTCATCCGAAATTAGGGATCAATCGATATCATGGTTCAACTGAAATTGTAGCTCAACCGAAATATCTTTGGGCTCTTAAATCACATCTCTTTGGCATTTCAAACGAAGCGTATGCTGCGTAAATCAAGCGTCTAACCTAAGTTACATTTGTCTATGATTAACAGCGAAGCGATATCATCCGAGTCAAAATGACAAAAAAACTGACCTGTATAAGTGTGTTATGTACAATATTATTATTTTCATTTTATTATAATCTTATCTGATCTGCTTTGAGTCAAAAAATCCTTCAACTGTAGCACCATAGGCTACTTTTTAATGAAAGCCTCTATCGAGAATTGTAAAAAATGCTCTTAGCGTAGCCTACACAGACTCCTACAGTTGGCTATAAGCCCCATAGTGTTCGTGTCCCGAATATCGATGCCCATTATAACTGTATTTTTTCAAATAAGAAAATCAACTTTATTGCTTACCAAAAAGAATACAACAAAACCAAAAATATGTTCAAGGGCTAACATATGAATAAACTAGCAAGTAATTACTGAACCAGTTTGTGGAACATCGCATCAATAAGCAATGAGGTGACTCCTAAAGAAAGAACCATTCCGCTAGCAGGGGTCGTCCAATTATATCAATAAATATCAAATGAAACGAGTATGTATGGAAATCTTCCTCATTATATATAACTATATATATTTAGACTATATGCGTTCATTAAGATACCCTCCAGCAGTTAGGAATGTTGTGAGATTTGTCCGACCCAAGAATATCCATCATAAAGGACTTCTTAGGTAGATCTTCGAGCACCATAATTCGCGTAGGCTTTTCATCCGATGATGAGGTCTTCTTAATGTAGACCACTCCACCAGAGGTCTAAGTTCCCGAGATCTTTTTGCTACGCAGGAGCTGACGCGACTGGGAGAATATTTCCGCATTTGTTTAAGTAAGGTGTTCGTTGATAAAGACTGCGCGATTCGGATGGTCAGAGAGCCCCAGGTTCTGCCTAAGTAGATCTACACGACGTGATCTGTAGACCTCATCACGCTATTGGCGCGATACAAAGTGCAAACCATACGACTATAGCCTAATTGGCCCCGGCGATTCGTTGCTTCCCGACGTAGATGATGCGCAGAGGAAATGTCACGTCTCTCGATATACAACCCCATCTCTCAGTTACAAAGCTTAACAACTTGATAGCATGCGTTATTAGAATATTCCCAATCCACCGCAAAATCCCTGACTCTGATCGGTAGCCGACTTGTAGGGTAGACCGCAGAAGAGGAGATTGTCTGCTCTCGAACACTGCTCATGTTCACTGAGTTAACGCTGTCGTGAAACGTTTAGATAGCGCCTCGACGACACGCTCGTTCGTTAGGACTTCTATCAACGCATCCCTATCTATCTTTAGGCCTACTGTGTCTTTTTGGCATGTTTATCGCAATTTTAATCCTCACAAAGTGACACAAACAGGGTCGAAGTAAGAAACTTTCCTTTCGTGAATAGGCCTATTACGGCGAATTCCGAGATGCTTACATACGAATTTACATCGAAATTAGCAAATAACTTCAGCCGACCAACAAAGTGTTTGTAAACCGCTTCATGCTGTGGTCACGTGGTTGTCTCATTTAACAATATCGATAAAATTGGTCTTATCGTATGTTTTCCTGACCGTAGGTATACTGGGCTGGGCCATTCCTTGGGGCTACGTTTGGATCGTTCTTCTACCTATCCGTGGTCTATATAAAGGACCGATTCGAGCGCCACCTACCTCCAGCGAACGCCGAACATCAGGGCATACGTAAGTTCTTTAGATATTATATGAATCCAGGAACCTCACATTGATCACGTCTAGCTCGAGCATCTTCACACGACGGCAATGTTGGATTACATGCGTGTAGACAACGCAATAGAAGGTACATTGTATTTTGAGGAAAAGTTTGATGAGGCAAACTAGGGTTGAGAAATGGCAGGCATATTAAGATAATGTACGGTATGGGGACGTCCATAAATGACTCATCGCGCCTATGGGAGGGGTCACATTTTTTAAGATGTGTGACGAGGGGGAGGGTCGACGAAATGCGACGTCACATCATTGCATCAGACATCAAAATGCGTTATTTATTAAAAACTTACGCTTAATTAAACAAGTTCCACTTAACTAGCAGTAATTGTTACCAAAATATATAACAGCACTAATTATGATTATTGTATTCTTAATTTTTTATTGCCTAATTTTACGCTCGCTGTCAATTTTGGGGTTTCGGAAGTGAGGCAGCCATCCTGTAACACACCAGCAGGAATCAATCATACCGCCCAAACGCACAAGTCACATAGAAACGAAGAAAATGGAGAGTTTGTAGATTGGATATTGTAAATTCCATGAAGGTCTTTAAAAGGGCATTAGCTTCACCGTGGGAGAATGCAGAGGCGTAAAGTTTGGATTGTTTCGAGTTATTGTTATTAAACATTTTTAAAGTAATTGCAATGATTCTACCAGAGCCTTTCAACTTGAGGAATTCATAAGATTGTAATAATTAAACTCTCATTAGTGTTATTCGTTCTGCTATTCTAGTTTCAAGTATTTTTATAGTTATAATTACTTTTTTATAACAATAATAGGAAAATTTGCATTGCATTCTGGACATCAGGTTTTTTAGAGGGAAGGTCAGAGCTTTGTGTCGTGATATTTGAGGAGTCATGGGCTTTGTGACCACGTGTAACCAAGGGGAAGGGGGTCAAAAATCGTCAAAAATTGTGAGACCTCGTTTATGGACGGTCCCTTGAGGTAACACAAAGAGACGGAGTCGGGTCAATTACTGTAATTTCGGCAGCATGCCTTAATCCGGAGCAAGATAATCATAAGATCGGAATAATTGAGTTATTCAAATGTTTTCGAATCGCCACAGTTTGCAGTTTCAAGACATGTGCGTGAGTCCAAAGTACAGTTGTAGATAAGTGAAGGCAAGGTAGGGCATTGGCGGCTATTCTCCACCTGGAATGGGGGAAGAAATCCCCCACTTACATATAAGAGACTCAGAAGTCACTGAGAATTGTATCGCAGGTCGTTATCGAATTATCGAAAATCAGCAACCCCCAGTTTAGATGACATGTCCTAAAACTTTTGTTAGGCCTACCGTGGGAGCTCTCATTCTCCCAAATCCAACCTCCATTGGTAGATGCCACCGTCCAGAGGCAAATGCCTACAATATCACGTAGGAGGTGATTTTTTAGTCTTAAGGGGGGAATATGTTGCCTTCCATACCCGTGGGACCGGGCGGTTTGCCTTCATCACTCAGAGGGAATTGACGCCCATGCATGCCACTGAGATAGGGTAAGCTACTCCATGGTTCGATACAGTAGGCCTAGGTCCAATCTAAGGTATAGTGATGCGCAAGGCTATATGTGAAGTAGCAAGAAAGAATAATATGAAATACGTGTTAGACAGAGCCAAGTAAGAGAAGGCGTGGTACATTGTACGAAGAAGTGGGGTAAAGTAAAGATATAAGATAAGGTACGATGAGGTTAAGTGAAATAAATTAAAACGAGATGAATAAATATATTATGATCAAATAAAATAAGACAAGGTGCATCCAGTTTAGATAGTGTATTTAGACAAAGTGAGGTAGGCCTACTTCAATGAGTGCCGTTTCCTCCTCTGGATTAACCTTTGGACAACGCCTCTGACTCAACTCAGGGTTAGTGAGTAACCTTTGCTTTCGAGCGGTACTCTACAAATTTGGAGATACCGATTATGAGGTAATAAAATAATATAGCTTAGAAAAGGAAATAAAATGAATAAGCTGGAGATTGGAGAATAAATATGCTGGCCTTTTTGACGCATTCTCGGTTTTTGAAGATTTATTTACTTTGGTACGCACGTTGTCGTACCAGACGTGCAATTACGCTATTATGCATTATCATGCCTTACTCTGCCGAACCGGTGAATAAGCTAGTCTCCGGTCTCCCTGACGTAGATTTTGTGGTCGCCGAGAAATTTCTAAGCTTTACATCACATTTGCATTGCATAGAATTCCATTCCTACCGTCTATAGAATGATGGTTTCTGTTGTGTTTACAGAGAACCCAGCGCACGCGGAGCATCCCGAGGACGATACAACGTTGTGAGAATACCGGAAATTGACGGAAGATGCAATTCACCCTTTCACGTACAGTTCGTCGAATAGAATTGTATCGTTTGAGTAAGTCTGAGTCGGAAGCGGAATTCCGAATCCAGATACTGGAGCTTCTGCATACTACAAAACACTGAGAGCTGTTATTTGTTTAGGTTTCTGTGTTTATAGACTATAAGATTTTATCATGATTTTTGACACGGGCGTAGAGGAAATTTCAGTGGCTAGCAAGATTTTATTTCGACAAGTTGGAGCTGCCAGCTGGTAGATTGCACGGTGTTACAGATGGCTCGACTTCGAGTGCAGTTATCTTTTTTTCAACATTTTCCCCGGCATCTACTTGTCCGAAATACAGGGTCCTGCCCTATGTCCTCCTACGCCTATGAGTTTGGACATCGAACACTGCACCGCTTTCTGCATGAGTGCCCTCTGTTGAGACCGCACAGCCAGAGTGCGTAGGCCTATAGCTTTCCACGTGATCCAATCTACACTTCTTCCAACGATGGATTGGTCAACCAACTGTTCCATTCATTCATCCATTCGTTCATTCATCACGTAGGCCTATCCTAGTTAGGAAAGATAATTCACATGGCTAATGCGCAGCTAATAAAGTAATTAGTTAATTAATATCTAAGCTGAAGCTGTGCAACAGAGCATCATTTGGTCTTTAACTCAGCGCTACGAATTTTTTAATAAGAAAGCAATGTGTGTATTAGTGAACAATTTCCATAATAACCGGACGCTGTAATTTCAAACAATAATTTTGAATTGTTTTCATTGAAGTGAACGAGGTAAGTTATATGTATATAAGCCGAATAATGGTTAAGAGTGGTAGAAAAAAGTCCTTACACCATTATTATTATTATTATTATTATTATTATTATTATTATTATTATTATTATTATTATTATTATTAAATTTGTAACGCGCACAAGGTCACGCCTAAATGTGAATCTGAGGCGCGGATAGTCAGTCGCCAAGAGAAGATGCAATCAGATTTCCAAATCCTTGAAAGCCAAAGAGAAATAGTGAGTTTTGCGTCGCTTTTTGAAGGAAGGAAGTGAATTTGAGCTACGAAGAGAGCTCAAATTCACTTCCTTCCTTCAAAAAGCGACTCAAAAAAGCGACCATTAGCTAATTTAGCTTGCCATTTGCTCGTTGTGTTATCAATCAAGGAAGCACATGTAGGCCTATAGTGTGGCACGGTGGCCGATTGGTTAGAGCAGTCGGACCGTAACGCTCAGTGTACATTGAGTGTGCGGGTTCGACCATCGTCCGGGGAGTCACTGTGTAGGGTCCTTGAGCAAGTCCTTCGCGCACAATTGCTCTGCATTACAACTGCAATTGCGCCGTCGAGGTGCACTTCTGAGCTGATTGTAAGAACGACAATATCAAATTTCAGCTGTATTGTAATGCATAGCGTCTCTTCAAGAAATTTACCCAAAGGCGCTCTCAGCGTTAGCCTATTAAATGATAATTGAATGTCGTTTCATTAAATGTAATATTATCTTGATAGGCATACATTATAGAAGGGCTGCAAACATGTTGGTTTTTTGGCTATTTGTTTCTTGGTTTTTTACAAAAAAAACAAAAAAAAACAAAAAATGGAAATTTTTGGGTCTTTTGTTATTTTAAATATTTTTTCTTCAATTTACTAATATTACTATTATGTTACTAATTGTGTGTTATTCAATCCGAAATCATGCTAAATTAATTATGAACGAGTTGGAACTCTTTTCATGCTTTGTTTGATGCTTTTAATAACAAAATTGTTGTGACAAAATCCAAAGGAAAACTAAACCAAAAACTCAAATAAAACAAAAAACAAAAAACCAACTTTAATTTTTTTAAATCTTGGTTTTTGGCGCCCCTGCAATATAGGGCCCTCTGTAAAGGAAAGTTGCATTTGAAAATCATTGACCTATTCGATTGCGCTTTTTGAGACCCAAAGGATCCGAATGGGAGACTGGAAGACCATAACCCATCAAAAGAGCGCCGCGACAAAAGAGCGCCCAACGAAAGGGTGCATCTGTATCGATGAAAATAATTCTTCCTAATTTGGAAGCTGGATTGACGCAAGGATTCGGGCTTAAATGGAAGATGGATTGATGAAAGTATTATGCTTCAGTGGAAGCTGGAATGATGCAAATAATTTTGTCTAGCTAGAGGCCTGATTGATCAAAAGAATGCCGTTCAAATGGAAGCGGGATCGATGAAAAATTTTATATTTAACTAAAAGCTGAACTGCAAAATACCTTTCATCAATCTAGCTTCCATTTAGGCATGATTCTTTTCATATATCAATTCAGCGCCCCTTCTAACGGCATCCTTTCCACGATCGAGGTTTTGGTTTAACAGCATTTCTCTCATTGATCCAGCTTCTAACAAAACAAGATGCATTTCATTAATCCAGCTTCCATTTAAGCTAGTATTCTTTTCATCCGTCCAGATTTCAATTGTCTGTGCGCTCTTTAGTCGTGGGCGCTCTTTTGTCGGGGGCTCTTTTGTCGGGCGCTCTTTTGTCTGGGTGCCCTTGAAGACAGTCAAGACAGTCCCTTGAGGGAGCAGCAACATAGATCAACCAGGCCAACACGAATGCAACCTAAACGATAGCATGGCCCAGGGATGTTTCCTATGGATTCTCTGAGGCAATGACAGTGTTATCAGCCGGGATGTGGTCTCAAGACCACGGCCTTGATCTCGAGACCGGAAAACTGCGGTTTTGGTCTCGGACCATCGGTCTTGGTCTCGACTGCGTCGGTCTTGGTCTTAAAGGAACGGTCTTGGGATTGGTCTTCGTCTTAGGTTAGCGTTCTTGGTCATTTGCCGTATCAGAGCAATTTCTTTGATATTTCTTCATTTATTTTCGATTAGAGACACCGGTATTTACGCGATAGTCATAGATTTATCACGTGCTGATCATCTATATATAGGCCTACATGTTACTGTGGGCAAAAAATGCATTTGCAACGGAACCAGCCATTTCTAAATTTACTTTTACAAATTTAAAGGTTTTGGAACAATCTAATAATTATGTCGTCGGCTACGTGTAGTCACTATAGACCTATAATTCCGAGTACAAGTAGGCCTACATCATTCAAACGGAATGTTAATCTACTTGTCTAGATGTCTTAAGACATTTAGACCTACCTATCGTATAGGCCTACTGTAAGTAATTTATAGTGTGATATTCTCAGGCCGAAGACAAGGGCTGAACCCGCAAAAAGTTCAGACTGGCCGGGAAAACTGTTTCTGGACCATTATTAAGATTAGTATTCTTCAGCAACAAAATTAATGTCTTAAGCGTGGTATTCCGTTTTAGCGTCCTAATAAATTGAATTGTTTATTTAAAAAAAGTGTCGGTCTTGGTCTTGGTCTCGGACCCTCGGTCATGGTCTCGGTCTCGAGGTTTTGGTCTCGTGCCCAACACTGGTTATCAGTTGTGAACAGAGGCGGCGATCTCGTTTGAGAGATTGGGGGTACCCAATGAGAGGGGTAAGAAAAGTGAGGGGACTTGTTCCCTTCGACCCCCAGATATCGTCGCCTCTGGTTGTCAACACACAGCTGTCGCCCTGTTATACTTGGCTGCAACAAAATTAGTCATATTTGTATTCGTCCGTTTATTTGGTGTACCAATGCAACCCTCTGTGATCACTCCTATGATAGTGCAGCATTCTAAGGCAATTAATTCTGCAATGTTGAGTAACGGATTTATTTATAAGTTTAACTTTCTAAACAAGACTGCAATTGTATTAGAAACAAAAAGAATCAACAAATTTAGTTAGTGGCCTATTGGATATTAATAGCGCATAGAAACTCAGCAAACTATAGAATAAAAAACACTGATCAACTACGGCTATGTAGAAGTTAACAGTAAATATACTGGCAATGTTGAATACATTGAAGTTAACATTTAATATACTGGCAATGCTACATATTGAAGTTAACATTAAATGTGCTGCACAGTACTGGCAATGGCAGAGTAAACATTGAAAGTACCGGAAACGCCACATAGATTTAAGTCGGCATTATGTGTGCTGGCAATGGTAGAGGTCCATATGTTACAGGCAAAGTGTGAAACCAGAGGTTTTATAAAATACCTAACCAATTTATAATACCCCAACTCGATACTAACCTTAACCATGCACTAACCCTACACTAACCCTAACCATGACCCTAACCCTTAGGAATAACCTAACCGTAAATGGGTGATTTACAAATTGCCAGAAATTTTAAATCAGGCATATTACAAAATCCCTGTTTCGCACATTGCCTGTTAAATATATATAGATCAAAGCTCAACAAAGAACTTTCAAACCAACAAGCTACCTATAAGGTACACAAGTTTGACCAGCTATAATTAATAAACGCATATATAAGGCACGTAGTTAAACAAATCCTAGACACGATTAGGTGCCTAGTCGCCAGGTGAAGAACAATTAGATATCTAGCAATTTGAAAGTTTAAAAAAAAGTTAATTTTGAGGAGTTTAGTAAACACTACATTCAGTAGTCAGAGTAATCTAGAACATATGCAACTTGAAAAATTCTTCACCAATGAGTCTAAAAATAACAAAGGACAAAATAGAACTATTCTGAGGAGCAGTTCAAAATGACATCAATGCTAGCTAGAACATACAAAATACCAAAACGTGCAAAGATGAAAATATTTTGCACAGTAATATTGTTTTGATTCACACGATTACATTGGGTAAGAATCTGATGTAAACATTTACTTAAACACATAATAATAATAATAATAATAATAATAATAATAATAATAATAATAATAATAATAATAATAATAAAATACTACAAAAAATAATAATAGCAATAATAATGATAATTTAAAAAAAAATTTAAACTGACACAGAGGCACTATGATTACAAGCTTACTACATTTATAAACAAACAATGACAAGTTATTATATGAGTCGAATTTAACTGTAGGCAGCCATGCAGGGTGTTCATTACATTATACATCTAATTTAACCAACACCGCCGCCAAGCGAAAGAAGGACAAGTAAACATCATGGGTATCCCCATACGGTTGACTGGTCCATTTTGAACTCAGTTTCTCAGCTCTGTGTTATACTTCACTCAATGCTCAACCCCCCACAATGAAGTTAGCACTCTGTTAACTCAAAATTCATTACTTTATTCCCTAAAGGCCAACAACTCTGAGAAATTGAGCACACACCCACATGACACAATTTACTAAATAAACGTTAATATGGTGCTTTACATTCTCATATTCATATGGTCAAATTTGACTCTGCTGGCCAAATAACATACTAATTACATATAATAATTATTGTCCATTGAACATGCAACTAGCACAATTATTATTTTTTCACTGTTAGGTGACCAGCAAATGAGAGAGAAAGTGCTTGGCTGCTATTCACTTTTGTAAATATAAATAAATTTGATGGTCATGATATTTTCAACTTAAAACATCACAAGATCTATTTCAAATATTTGTGTAAATGATAACTTTTAACAAACAAAAGTCCCGTAATGTGAAGACTACGGATTTTTTGGTGACACTCAATCATATATCTTTTCTACTTTACTATGAATGGCTAGGAAATAATTTACAATGCAGCCTTTCTTACGTCACTTTAAATTTTTCTGTTTTCCGGCAACAGCGTCTAACCATTCTAAGAAAGCAACAACTTATGATAATGAAAGTAAACAAGGATATCGTAACTATAGCAACGAATACGAAAAATATATCGAACATCAAGAATTCAAGTAAGGATAATTTAAAAGCCCCAGTTTTCAGATGTGCATCTCCATGTTTGATCACATGCGTAATTAAGAAAGAGACTCTTTCTGCTGGGCTTTCCCTCTTATCCTTCAAAATGGCTGAAGCTCTCAAAACCCTTTCTGTAAATTCAGGCTCAGAAGCAATTTTATTTATGCTTTCCAGCAATTGTTGAGCAGTGAAATCGATCAGGTCAAGATGTATTCCATATCCTTTGGTCGCTATAGCAACGGCATTTGCTGGTTGGTCAACGTCAATTGGAAGAACAATCATGGGTTTTCCATGGTACACAGCCTCTAAGACGCTGTTGAAGCCCCCATGAGTAATAAAAAGTCGCACATTTTTATTGGCCAAAAGATCATTCTGAGGAATCCATCTAATTATATGGACATTTCTCAGCTTCGAACAGACATTCGGATTGCTGAGTTTCCATATGACTTGAAGAGTTACATTTCTGAACGCTTCGCAGAATTTCTTGGTTATGGAGTCGGGAACATAGTCAAACAGGCTTCCGAGCGACATGACAATAACTCCATTCGAAGAATTTTTAACTATTTCGTCGATATCTTGTGTAAGTGGTTTTCCTGGTCGTGCCATTATGTCTCCAACGCTCACAGTATTTGGCATATTTGGCCGTGCATAGCTGACAACAACGTCTTCTAAATAAAACCAAAGGGAAGCCTTTTGTATTAGCTCATGATATGTCAAAGAGGGTAAGTGAGAAGCATATTTGCTTATAAAAGGAGCTGTATCAGGTTGATACGTGTAAATCAGCAGCGCTGTGAACATCGACTTTAGTCGTTGCAGAAATGTCATTATGTCTGTGAATGGTTCCATAGTGACGAAAGATGGCAGCCTTGGAACTCTATACAGTAACTCAAAGTAAGATATACTGAATATAGCATAGGGAATGCCAAGAGAATAAGGCAACACAAGATAGCAGTGCAAGGCCATCGCATCGACAACGACAAAGTCAAATTTCTGACCTAGGATATGCTGCATTAAGTTTGTGTCATCAAATAAATGAATGCAATCAAATTCCAAATGTTTATTACATTCTTCTTCCATCTCAAAAAATAAATTGAACTGTTCAATTAGCGACTTGGACAAAACCGCTTTGATCATTAACTCCGCTGATTTCAGAGAGCTCATAAAGGGAACAGCATCAGGAACTTGATAAGTAACTGCCGTAACATTAGAATTTGCTCTTTGGGATGGGATGTGGGCATTTGATGGTGCAACTAGTAACACAGTGTGCCCTACAGAGCTTAAGGCTTCACCTAATTCAGCAAAGTAAATTATGTGAGAATTCACATTCCCAGGTAAGAGGAGAATGTTTGAAGCATTTCCTCCAGTTAGAAAAATCAAGAAATTCAATGCCACTGTAATCGCAAGTTTGTCGATTAAGTTGATTTTCAGTTGGTTTTCTGAAAAAAGTGACAAATTTTAAACTCAGGGCAGTTTAAAAAAAACAATAATTTAAATATTAAACGTTTAATGAGGGGTAATAAATGTTGTGTGTGTGTGTGTGTGTGTGTGTTCAATGTTGGTGCAACCAACCCACTATGTTAGTGTCAAGCACATCAAAGTTCACGTTGCATGTCTTCTCCTTTCCATATGAAGTCGCCCATTCAACCCGATCACATGCAGATGACTGGGTATATTCAATTGATTTAACTGCCAACCAACCAGTCTCTTATCAAACATTGTAGTGCGTGCAAGTTTTTATAAGTTTGAGGTTGGAGAGACTACATGCTCCTATTGTCACTGATACTGAAGTGACAGAAAGATCCTAAGAGCAACGGAAACTATACGCATGTTATCTAGGAGATGTGTTGTGGCATGAAGAGAAGTACTTCTTGTGCTGTCATACAGGCCTGCTTCGGCTGGTTTCAAGCTATTGTCAAAAGTTCACAATCACAAGCATATCTTCAGTATCAATATCTTTGTTTCATTTTTCACGAACTATCCTTTAGACAACCTCTCAAATTCGATGCAGCGCTCGTGAAAAAACTGGTGCCATAGGCGTGGCTTTCAAGTGGCGCTTTAGAAGTTTGGAGATTAACGATACGATTATTAAATGCTCAAACAATTCAGCTTGCGTTGCTCCCTTTAATGTGGCTAAAGTTGTGCTTGTAGGTAACTCTAGCTAACATTCTTACTTGACACGTGCCGCGACATTTTCTGCTAATGAGCGAACGCCACGTCTAAATCAAAAATAAATCTGAAACCGCATAGATCATTTACAAATCAATCATTAGTAGTGAGCAATCACATAACTTTTCACCCCCAATGATGACCATTCTTAGCTGATTTTTTGGCCTGGCCTTCACGTTGCCAATGAATCTATATTTAGGTCTTGCTCAATGCAATCTATGATTGCAATGATAACAAGGCTAATCTCACAGCTCACTCCGAGCGGTCTCAGAGTTTCTCCGAGACTACTTGTAATTGTAATTACGACAATTTCTAGAGCACCGTCAGTAGCAAGCTACTTCAAGGGTACTTTACATAACAGTTTCCTGTCAGCGCAAATGAAAACGATAATAATAATAATTTATAGCGCTTTAAAATTGATAATTTAATGCTGAAACGAGAAATAATAATAGTTTCAGCGGAATTAAACATCTAGAAACCGATCAAATGCAAAACCTGGTGTCATTGTATTATGATTATTCTGAACGCGTAATTTTGAGAATGCGAACAAATAATAACCATTATAGTCACAGGCTTGCCATAAGACATAACATAATAAGTGCTTAAAGTAGTTCAGAACTTCAGAGTACGTTCAGTCCGTGTTAAAAGTTTAAAATCACTGTAAACAGCCGACCCCGACGAGACTCGAACTCGCAATCTTCTGATTCGAAGTCAGACGCCTTATCCATTAGGCCACGGGGCCGCTATAATGTATTAATGGTTGGCGGTTAAATTGGATCCAATTCACCATTTCCGCCAAGTGAGGCATTATTAGGGCCATTTTTACATGTCTGTTGAGGCACTGGATAACCATCTTGCTATGACACAGGTCATTAAACTGAAAACCACTAATAATCCCATTAGTTTGGCAGGCAGCAACAGTATGACAAGGCACGCTGATTGCCTTAATGCTCATTTAGGCTCATATAATATTATAATTGCACAGTCAATACTATAGGCTTTGTATACAACAGGCCTATAGCAAAACGTGCACAACGTTATCGTAAGTGTGTAGATTGAATCTGGGACTAATATGGAAGGTTGAATCTGGCCTATCTATGGCCTATACCTGAGCTAGCGGGGCTCAAGTCAGACATTTTCAACAATATATAATGATTTTTCAGTCTTTCCAATATAAATTCAAACTGACATGAACGCGGTAGGCTACAGCTAACCGTAATCCCAGCATTTCTACAGCGCCAACAAATGCCTAGTCTCGGGAACCAGCTTATTCAGCTTATTCATAGGCGCTTAATCGAAACAGAATCGATTGGCAGGGCCTCGGCCTCTGAGGGTCAAAATCCAGAGAGTCAGACAGAGATCTATAATTAACCGTATGCATTGAAGGAGTCTTTGACGCCATCCGTCCTCCTTCTCAAATACCAACGACACCTAGCGACTTAAAGCACAGAATATATAACGCAGAGTTGACACTTCGCAGAGTAGCTTCTTGCATTACCCCATTAAGTGTTTTTCTAGTATCACAGCCCTGTGTGCTTAATTGCATTAGGCCTATGTGTGTCTTTTCGTATAAAATATAAATACCAACTGCTTGCCTTTCCAGGACGGTCAGCTGCTGCAATAACTTAATTTAATCCTGTACCACCCCTCCTCTTTCTTTACCCCTACTCCACATCCTCCGTTTCATCTACTCTCTTTTCCTCATCCGTATCCTGCTCTTCTTCGTTCCTCTTTCTCCAACGTGTCCTCCTCTTCCACCTCCTCCACCTTCACTTATTTCACTTTCTGCTATTCTCGCGAGTGTAGGAAAATTGCCCCCCGGACAATTCCACACCCACACACACCTCTATCTCCATCTCCTTCTCACTGCATCGCTCGCGTCGCTTGGTGTGGTGCTGCTTGGCTAATGACGTAATTAGTTAGCGCTCTATGTTACAGATCTACTGATAGACCGATCGACATTTCTCTACAATTATTATTATTAACTGTAGGCCTGTCGCCGCCTGTGCGTATATATTTACATAATATAGCGCAAAATATATTTAATATTTGATGCACAGCATTTGCGTGTATAGGCCAACCCCCATATGGAACGGGAGAACAAACCTCACGGTTAATTTTCGTATTGCAAACCATTATTATCGGCAAGGGACAAATCCCCCAGTTCATGTGGAGACCAAATGCTAACCCTCATAACGGTTGCCAAATGCTCATTTTGACAACCATAGCAACTTGTTCTTACAACACCCTCTTACTAGATGCATGTGAACCGGTGTAGGACAACCCCCCTCTGACAAAAACCCTTCTGACATAACCTCCTCTGACATAACCCCCTCTGTTTTAGGCAGGACATTAACCCACCCCCGGACAAACCTCCCTCTTGCCCTAACTAATTTCTGCAATTAGAAGCCATACCATAATAACTGACTCTACTAACAAAGTCTGCACAACATTACAAGTGACACTCAGTACGACTATTGGTCTAACCCAGAGGCGTCCAGATAGGGGGCGGGATATTTTTTGAGTCTTAGGGGGTAGCTTGACTACCTGACACTTGGAACCAGGGTGTTTGCCTCCATCAATTAGAGGGGGATTGACTCCTCTGGTCTAACTTATGTAAGAAATAGTGTCACAGACAACACACACATACGCCTTGCATAGACTCACCTGATACGTCTGAAGAAGCTGTATCACAGATAGCCTATGAATTACGCACAGTGGTGCGTGCATTCAGTGTACATAGACCTATCATACATTAAGAACAAAAAGACCAAGGAAATAATTAACTGTTTTCTGTTTAACTATTGGACGACGATACCTGAGTGACCGCGTCAGACTTTGAAATGACACATATGACACATGCTTTTTCTTCAGACTTTTAAGTATACACACGCTTCTAAATTTAAAAAAGTATTAAAAAAATTTCTTAGGGCAGTGTTTATCCTACTTAGGGGAGTTTTTGTCAGAGGGTTTTTTATCAGAGGGTTTTTCAAGGGGTTTTGTTAGGGGTTTGTCCGCGACCCATGTGAACACATGGAGTGTCCGAGGGAGTGGTCAGTGGTGGACAGACCACTGTATGAGATAAATTGGGGTTCGAACCCGATAGGTTAGTCTCGTTGTACACAGTGACAGGAGTCTGATGTATTGTCAGTAGCATTCTTGACACTTTTGGACTTTGTTGAGGGAATAGTAGGCCTACTAGTAGTAGGCCATAGTAATTATTACTTCCTAATTATGTAACAATAATATTCACGTTATCATATATTGCATTCATTTAAAATCCCTCATGTTGATGTCCTCCACAGAGGTGCATATGTCCCACAGGCTCCCTCAGATACGTTACCTTGAATCTGTGTCATTCAGAAATTGAACTCTGGGCTTGAAAATCGGATTCTGATCTATCAGATTGTTGATTTTTTTAACGACATCGTTCCATATCGAAGATAATTTGGTGTCGCCCTCCTCCTTTCTCCAGGCTTGGGACTGGCACTGTCAAAGTCCAAACAGTTCTGGATCTATCAGAGGCGTCACGGACGACTAAATACAGAGACGTCTTGCATGAGCGAATCGGAAAGGTCAGAGGTCAGATGCTAACAGCCGTTGAAGTGTCCAGTGATCCGCTTGAACTGCGCGACTGTTTCCAAATCAAAACCTCATTCGAACGAGAGTAGTGTCTGGTTATGAATAGCGACTACTGTTCGAAAATTTCTCAGCGCTCACAAAGGCCACGTCAGAGAGATCAGCTTATTTGCTGTTGCCCACGGCGCGAGACCGACTTGTAGCCAGTAGGCCTAATAAGCAAATAACTCAATTTGTAAGAAATGCAAGACATGTGAAGCTTATCGCATTCCTCGTTTTGTTAAATTTCTAGTCTCGCCATTTTCTTAGTCTTTGTGCCGTGCCTTAATATTGCCTCTAATCTTACATATGGCTATATATCCCTATCATGCTTTTTCTTTACCTTCTGTGTGTCGCTTTTTCTTTTCCATTCCTTATAAATCGGCCTACCTTACCCTGCACTGCATTACCTTCGCACACTAAGAAAAGTAATACTTAAAGTCTCGATATAAACCGCAGATGGTTGCCAGTAAGTAATTTGTCTGCTCGCAGTTGTTTCCCGCGTTTGTGTCTACTGCGCCCATTCATAAATCACTATTAGAGACCATAGAGAGTAGCCATATAGGAGTATCACGGTTTATTGCGGAACTCCTTGTGGCGACCAAACGCACCAAACGTGTTCCCATTTTGCTGTACTTTATTGGCCTACTTCTACACGCTGCGCTGGCTGCGTCTGTGGGTGCTAATTTGGCCAGCAGAGTGGACTACGAAGCAGTTCGAACTGCTTATGTGCAGACGTGGAGCCAAAAGCTTTTGATTCAATGGTCAGTAGCTTCTGGTTGGTGTTTAAAACTGGACCAAGGGTCAGGAATTTCATTTTGAAATCAAGCAGAGACTGTAGTGATCAATGTAGGGTCGAGCTTCGAAGGGTGTAGAGTTGGTTGAATGCCGAATAGAGCTGTACGTGGGCCTAAAACCACACGAATGAATCAGACAGTATACGTCGCTTCGTATAAGTCCATCTGATGTGCACGGTCGATAGTGAATGTTTTGACGCTGAATGGTAGACGTTGGTTCAACTTAGTTGGTAAGTAGACTAGTTTCAGGTCGGTTATCAAAATCTAGAGCAAGGCTCCAAAGAGTCATTTGCAAATCAGTTGATTTTCGCTTTATTAGCCTCTAGGTAACGTTCTACTTCGCAGCCACGTAGCTTTTCTGTACGTAGGCCTACCTGTAGGCCTGACTGAATTCTTACAGCGAAGTTTTAAAAACCCCACGAATGCGATATACATCAATGTTCTATGAGGGTCGTAGAGTATCGGATAACAGACTGGGGCATAGAACCGAGTTTTATACTTGTATCCCGTAAGATTGACTAGTCCTATTTTCGCTTGGCAGCGGCGTTGGTTAAAATAGCTGCACAGCGTAATGGAGCCCTGCATGACTTTCGACAGTCAAATTCGACTCCTGTAATTACTTGTCATCGTTCGTTCATACTATGGTTGTGGTCACACTGCGGTTTGTTAGTTTGCAGTCAAACGAAAATATATACGAAGTTGTCTTAACTCTGCTATAGAGTCAAAAAGATGTCGGGCGGATCCACTTCTATGCAGGCAGTTGCGACCCCGAAGCGGATCTCAACGGGCGACCGATCAGGCATCGTCTCCCACCAAACGATCTTCAGTTCCCGTAAGCTCAAGATGTGGCTCTACCCTCACGAATCAATCGACGACCTTCTCAATCCCGTCTTTTACCGGGACGTCTTCGTCGAGTGCGTTCTCTGTGCTTACGTCATGGCCTGCGTCATTTGGGCTCTGATGACGTTGCACGAGGCATCGTATAAGCCGAACACTACCCACTTTGGACTGTTCGCCGGATTCTTTGTCATGATGGTCATCGAGGCGTATGGGCCGATATGTGGAGCTCCTATCAACCCTGCCGGATGTTGGGGCTTCTTCCTCGCAGGAAGGCTGTCATTTGCCCGAAGTAAGTCTCTCTTCTCTTATGAAATGGCTGATGTAAATGTACGTTTTTTTCCTATAGCTATCGCATGACTTCGATCCTTCTCATTTTAAGATTAATATGTCAGGTGAAATGTTACCTCCACTGCTCGTGTTGACGGTTTAGGGGCCCTTAGTATACGAACCGTGCTATAATATATCGCATTAGTGCTATAATATTCCACGCCACGGCCGCAACCTCGCTTCGATTAGGATTTCTTACTATATTATAGTAAGAAATTCTGGTCGAAGTGAGGTTGTGGCGTAGCGTATGCCTTGCAGTAGTGCAACAAGGTTTTGAAAAGTGGGGGGCATAGTTTCAAAAATATTGCGCAAAGCGCAAAAAAAAATTTCTTTTGCCCCCCACTTTTTTAATTTGACCCCCAGAATTTGAAAATTGGGGTGGCACAAATTATCTTAACAAAGGTAATCTTAAAAAGTCATTGGAGAGACATAAAAGAGAACCGATTTGGGCGGTACATGAGCGGGCACTGAGCACTAAAACTGGTAGGGCTTGCCCACCCAGTCTTGAAACTGGGAGACCGGTGCCCCCTGCCCCTACTTGTTGTACCATTGATGCCTTGATGACTTTGGTCTATAGAAAGTGGGAGTAGCCTACCAAATCCTTATCGTCTCCCATGTGTAACTGTAAAATAATTACGAATAATGCGTTGTTGTTGCGCCATGCACAATGATGCAGATGACGAAGCCTACAAAAAATGTTGATAATTACAATGAAGAAGAAGAAGATCGTGATAGCAACAATAAATAGGCCTATGCTTTTTTATTGTTTCGAGTCTTGAGTGCCCTGCTGAAGGCCTTCCTAAAAGAAAATATCAATAGGTATTGTATCTTCTGGGTATTGAAGGTTGAGTACGGTAGCCTACTCTCCAGCCCAAAAGCTGGAGGGTACGGGTACCTCTCGCAACTCTTGAAATTTCGACTGTGCGAGAGAGTGAAGAAGGAGAAGTCCGCCAAATATCCACAAGATGGCAATTGATTGATTTATATTAGATTTTGCATTGGTGAACTTTACATTGCATGTATTCACATATATAGATCATAATAAATTATTATTGTCCGCTACGTAAATTGCAAGTTTTTCGCATACAGGCCTAGATGTCACACATGACAACTTAAATACACTATGCTTTGGCTAGACCCTGTATCTTTAGAGCTACAGAATTAATAATGCACGTACATTTATTTCCATGCATAAAAGGATGAATTGTTTATTTAGACATATTTTCAGGCTGTAGTCAAGTACTGATATACTGCCATAATGACTCGTCATTGATATCTTGATGATATAATGTTATGATTTATTAGGCCACTCTTGGTGCATTACCAGAATGTAATAATCTGGTGACGGTAACAATGACCTCTGTACTGTTTTAATTCTTTTGCAGCTGTTTTGTATACAGCAGCAGAGATTGGAGGATGTGCAGCCGGGAGTATGGCAGGATTTTAGTAAGTATGATCCATTGATCCCAGATGCATGTATTTATAGCAATTTCACAACGCTTCTTGGCCTATAATGAGAAACTGTAAGAGCGCTGCTTATTCGGTCAATGTGCTTCATATTTTGGCCAATTCATTGAATTTTCGCTAGATTTAAATCTTTGCTTTAAACCAGCTGAATGTGGCGTCACCAAAGAGTGCATTGAGAACATCGTGCTAGTGATCTTTGCAATCGAAGTTGGAATCCCAGTTTTTTCCAAGACACTAAGATTTCTTGTCAGTTGCCAGATCCGTAAGGAAAGATTGTTCCGTTGGGTTACGCTGCAACCAAAATATCCTTCGATGCATGAAGACTTTTGCTCGTGTTAACCTCTAAAATAATAAAAAAAATTATTTATTATATCACCTTAATATTACCAGAGTTTACCTTATCATTTTGCCTTAGCTTCTTAAACTTCCCTCAGCTTGTCTTGCTGCATATTCACATTAACTGAACTAATCCCAAGTAGCTCAACAGTACCTCGTCCTACCTCTATACCTGTGAGTTTTCTTTCCCAGCCTTAAACTTGCATAGGCCAACTTAGCTTTTTCAAATTAAAACAAAATAATGCACGTATAAGAGGAGGATTCTGTCGATCTGTGTGATATTGGCAGTCGATGCATTTGCACAGTTTTAGAGCACTTCACTCCAAACCTACACCGTTGGCTCGGGAACACTTGATACTCGCAGTCCAGGGGTTCCTGAAGCCCGCTCACGCCGTTTCCCGGGACAAAAACTTACGGCGTACCCTCACACACCCATAAAAGCAAAGTTTCTTTCGTACACGTAGCCTACCAGCTATAGAATATCGTTTAGCTGCCACAAGCAGCTGTCTGTCTGTCTACTTTCACTTTTTACCCAGCAGAAATAATAACTTTACGCTAGGGCAACTGACTGAAGAACAAGGGACTGCGCATTCAGACTGCGTTTAAGCTCAGTAAAATTTCTTTGTCAAGCAGTCACTAGGTGTCGCTAGTGCGCATTGCATGCTCCATTGATTGATGCAACCAGCATTATACACGGGCGCAACAAAATTGCTGATTAATTGCTGTCTGAATTATTAGCTAACAGGCTTCTGAATAATTATCGGCCGAGTTTAAATACATTGCACCTGCTCCTTTGGATGATGCCTTATAATTTGAATTTTGATGATGTTTCATATCAAAGACATCATTAAAATTGATAAGAAAAACAACCCATGATGAAAGGAAGTCATGCTAGTAGTAATATTGCTATTGCTTTGGTAGGCCTACCACTGCTTTCGAACATCCACTGATCGTCTAATACTCATGATTTATACCCAGCAGTCTTCGTGATTTATAAGCTATCTCCAATCGAGACGAGGACCAGGCCCATCGTCTCAATGGGATATTGTTGTCACACGACTACTTTAAAACATTGGCAACAAAGCATTTATGTTAGCTGGCCCTCCTGTCCCTCCATCTGGAATTCTCTACCTCCTCGTGTTCGCAACTCTCTAGGTGAGTCTGTCTTTCGCTCAAAACTGAAAACCTACCTCTTCCCGTCTGCCTATTGCTGTTAATGATTACCGGCTTCAAGGTGCACTTCTGAACTGTCTGTAAGGAGGGCATTACCAAATTACAATTGTAGGCCTTTTGTATTGTGTGGTATAGCTGAATCGAACAAATTTCAGCGCTTTATAACTCTTCAACATCATTGATCTTCAAAACAAATCTTAAAACTTACTTGTTTTAGATTTACTATATTACGCGCTATTGAGTAAGATTGCCTGATTTTGTTTAGGCGCACTATAAGTGACAGTTTATTAAAAATAATTAATAATAAACAATTGATAGGTCTGCGTATTTCCACAAAATCGCTTTATGAGATTAAATTGAAAAACTTCCTGAAACAGCAATGGTCCATAATGCTATATAAATATAGTAGCACTGATCTGGTTAACACTGGTTCAGCCCTCGTGAATAAACTGGTGCCCTGCGCTTAGTTTCGAGTGGCTCTTTTGAAGTTGGGAGAGTTACGATACTACTTACGATTACGACTGTTTCTTCTGGGGAAGAAACAGTCTGTTGTTCACTTTGACTGCAGCATTGTGTCCCTCACTAATCGCAAGATGGCGATAGACCTAAAGATTTCGTTTCTCCAATTCTAGACACCAACGCAGCGTTTAAGGATGGAGCCAGAGTCTAACGACCGCTTTTGACAACAGGCCGTTGCAGTCGCCAGGAATTTGCTTGGCATATTCCAGCACTTACAGCTTATCGCGGTATCTTATATTCCGTGTGGCTTAAATACCTCTGCCTCGTGGCCCACTGCATTTTTAATCGCATATTGGCCTATGGGTAAAGCGAAAGGGACACGAGTGTCCACAAAATTTCTTGTGTTTTGGTGATGCCTGGAGTGACTCATCTTATATAGCGTACAGTTATCTTCTTATTTACTTTGTTCAATTAAAATTAATAAAATCGAATATTAAATATAATAATATTAGATTTTTTCTTTCATGGCCGGTTGCCGGGTCGCGACCATCAGTTCGGAAACGCTGCCTAAAGAAAACGAAGTTCAATTGTGTACAATATGACTAACCAATTACCAGTGGTCAATGTCCAGTAGTTACTGTATCCAGATAGTAATTGTACTTGTGAAGACAGAGGGCAGCAGCAGCACATTAGGTGAACAGATGGGATTGCTGAGGCAGCAGAATAAAGTGGAAAGCGAACGATGTTAAGACGAGATTCGTATGAAGACGACGACATGAACAGTGAACTTAGATCAGCCTTCGATTCGATGCACACGTGCATGTGGCTGGCGGGACAATTGCGGTGACAGACACAGACCCAAGGAGACAGACACAGACCCAACGAGACAGACAGACACAAGCCCAAGGAGACAGACACAGACCCAACGAGACAGACACAGACCCAACGAGACAGACACAGACCCAACGAGACAGACACAGACCCAACGAGACAGACAGACACAAGCCCAAGGAGACAGACACAGACCCAACGAGACAGACACAGACCCAACGAGACAGACAGACCCAAGCCCAAGGAGACAGACACAGACCCAAGGAGACAGACACAGACCCAACGAGACAGACACAGACCCAACGAGACAGACACAGGCCCAAGGAGACAGACACAGACCCAAGGAGACAGACAGACACAAGCCCACGGAGACAGACACAGACCCAAGGAGACAGACACAGACCCAACGAGACAGACAGACACAAGCCCAAGGAGACAGACACAGACCCAACGAGACAGACACAGACCCAACGAGACAGACAGACACAAGCCCAAGGAGACAGACACAGACCCAAGGAGACAGACACAGACCCAAGGAGATAGACACAGACCCAACGAGACAGACAGACACAAGCCCAAGGAGACAGACACAGATCCAAGGAGACAGAGAAGAAATAACACAAAAGAAGTTGACAAGCAGAAATAGAACTTGCAAGAAACTTAAGAAATAAATGGCACCAGTTATAAAAATCATCCAATCTTAGAAGGTATACAAACAAAAGTAAAGGTGAACTTCCTGGAAGATGGACGAACAGATAAAGATTTAAGAGGCAAACAAAACAAGGGTCTTGAGGTATGATGTATACAAGCAAAAGGAACAAGAATTTGTCAAAATACCATTCCCTGAATTTTGTTCCTGTATATTTCCAACTGGCATACAGTTCCTGATCCTGGTTCTGTGTATGTTTTACTATTATGATATAGACCTATACACTGTGTCCTGTGAAAAATGACTAATCAAATTATGAGAATAAATAGTAAATATTCGTCGATTTTTTAAATTCCAAAACCGTTTTAATCCTGACAATTGCCTTCGCGTTAAATTTCTTTACCATACTTATATATCTTGTTTTGCGCAAATTAATGACATCACCTATCTTGCTGTTCTTGACAACGGAGAAAGGCATTGTCATCCTGCCACGCATGGTGTGGGGAAAAGTTACGTCATCGGGTGAAGCTTTAAACATTTTGAACACTCAAAATCGAGTATCAAAGAATCTTTTACAACTGAATTAATGAGGAGAAAGTCAGGAAATACCCTCACGATGAAAAGCGGAAATGGTCATTAAAATATCCTGACTAATGGATCATTGAAGAGAAAAATAAGATTCATCTGAGGGGCAGCCATTTTCTTTACCTGGGTTCATGGCAGAACGGGTGGCCAATACTCTCTGCCTTGGCGTCTGCTCCTCCACCGACAGTGTTAGATCAATAAAATAATGGTCGTTGTCGAAGCGACTCTAAAATGTTCTGTCCCAAGAAATCAAGAAAATATCCCAGTATTTTTAAAATAAACGAGTCCTGCATAATTATGTTGTATCATTAATTAGACGAGTAAGCTAATTCTGCTGCTTTGTATTGGTATCGAAACTGAAACATTAAAGACGAGGTTTTAAGAACCCGGACTTGGACAATAAGGGAGACACAATAACAATTCTGACTGAAGGTATAGAGAAAAGAACTTTACAAATTTAGGATAAATAAACTAAGTATCGT